>CM067525.1:9308655-9473655 GCA_034509495.1 Acestrorhynchus altus | reverse complement strand
TGACTGAAAATGTGTGGGATGCTATTGGACATCATCCCTCCACCACTACCACACAATCTGATTGAGTATATCCAATCTGCATGGGACGGATTATTACAGGACACCATTAGGAATCTCTACAACTCCCGTCTTTACCCGACGCCGTACTGAGAGACACGACTTCTCAATGTGTGGATCAATAAATATCGCCCATATCAGTCTTCATGGATTTGTAGAGGATTATGGATTATGTTGTTTGAGATGCTGAAAAAAAGAGTTGTCATGATGCTCCTTTTACATTGTAAAGTTGCCAAAAAGAATTCCCTTAGTAAGTGACTCTGTATTTAATATTTCTCTTTCTGAGATTATTGTAGGAATATTGTTGATTCACTTATTGTTTATTGCACATATATTTTTCTGCACCTGTAACATTACTGCACAATAATATTCTACAACGGTATTAACACTACTTACGTCATACGTATTTACATCTATATCATGCATATAGAGTCTACATACTGATATATTCTGTTCAGATTGTGTATCTGGTGTAATTGTGTGTCTTGATTTAATAGCTTGAGAGTTTGAGGAGAAGAATTTCATTGTACAGTGTAACTGTAAGTTCTCAAATCTTATTTGTGAGTTATTTTTGCTTGTTTAAATGATGGCAAATGTTTTGTCTTAATAAAAAAAAAAACAACATTATAATTATTATATAACCATTCGTTTATAATTCTAATGAACATAAGAATGAATCCAGCTAAAGGACAGTCACTTACAGTACATGTGTAGAAGTGTGCTGAATAATCCTATAATATTTTAAGATAAGGTAGAAAAGAGGAATATCAAATATTTAGGTTAGAAGAAAGAGTAATTCACTCGCTCAGGCCTCGTTTAATGCAGTGCATTTAGGAGAAGCAGAGATAGGAGGCGTTTGATTATTTGACTCAGTTACTCAACAGAGTGAGAGTGTGCTTGCTGTTGAAGCCTCTTACTGGTTTCCTAAGTAAATGACAGAATTCCTTTCTTTCAGTCCACATTTTGATCCCGTCATCCCAAAAAACAGGGTCTCTCAGCACGACCCCCCGGATAAGAAGCAGAGGGGGATCAATACTTCGCAGTGTAGCTGGGAGATTTACACACAGTCTGGGTGGAGGGAGGCAAGTGTGGAGCAGTTGAGGTGAAAATGTCCTTTATTCTATCTTTCCTTCTGTCCTTCTGCACCCCACATCACCCACCCACCCCACCCACTGCCCCTCCCCTTGCTCTCCAACTGGCCCGACTTTAATCTCATGGCATTATGAGACCCAAGGCAGGGAAGGTGCTCGCGTGCAGACACACTGCACACACACACACACACACACACACACACACACACACACACCCATCTGAACGCATGCCAAATGCTAAACGCAGGCACCAGGAGCCTATCAGGTCTCAGACTCGCAGCCAGATCCAGCATATGTCTGTCTCTCCAGCAGATTAATATTAACGTACAGTGTGTGTGTGTGTGTGTGTGTGTGTGTGTGTGTGTGTGTGTGTGTGTGTCTGAAAGGGGAGGGTGGGTGAGAGGGTGGGCACAGAGGGAGCGAGTAAGAGAGAAGGAGGGAGGGAGAGAGAGAGGGGGGGGTCCTATTTTTCCTTCTTCTCTCGGTTACTCCACCTCTCCACCTCTGTCCGAAGAAAGGCCAGGGTGGGGGGCCGAGGGGGCGTTTCAATCTCTCTCTCTCTTTCACTCATTCTCTCCTGCTCTCTCCCACCACTCCTTCCAGACAGGACAGCAGCAGCAGCAACAGGACCCAGACCCTCTCTCTCTCAGGACCTCCAGCCAGCTTCTGCAGCACGAGCAGGTGTCCCACCCCAAACCGACCAGATGCTTATAAGAGGTACTTTACCCTCCTCTCTCTCTCTCTCTCTCTCTCTCTCTCTCTCTCTCTCTCTCTCTCTCTTTCTGTCTCTCTCTGTTTACCTCATCTACTCACACACATGGAGAATGCAGTGATGTTTTGCTGGGTGGTATGTGATGTGTCTTCACTGTGGTAACAGCTCTAACAGGAGTTTAGGACTCAGGGAGCATCTTTCAGTGCGGACAGAACTGGGGTCAGGCTGGACCACCGCAGTGTTGTTGGTTTGCCACTGGTAACTCAACTCCCACGAATTACTTATTACTCGTTGTTATTATTATTATTATTATTATTATTATTATTATTGTTGTTGTTGTTGTTGTTATTATATCATTAGTATCATTAGTATCATTATTATCAGTATATTATTATTATTATTATTATTATTATTATTATTATTATTATTATTATTATTATTATTATTATTATTATATAAATCCTTAATTTGTTACCAAGTCACTTTACACCTGTTCTGCTTTTTAATGCAAATTACCCATCAATGTTTTGAATATGACTAAGGGCCTTGAATCTGAAGTACTTTCTTTTATATCTAGACTTTAGATCTAGAGTAGCAGAGTAAAGTATGTAGGGTCATGGCAACTCTGGAGGCTGGTGTACTCTGGTGATGCTGGCGATGTTGGTGTATGGCGATGACATAGAAGAATAAATGAATGTGAGTGTGTGTGTGTGTGTGTGTGTGTGTGTGTGTGTGTGTGTGTGTGTGTGTGTGTTTACCTTTATTTGGAGCAAGGAAGAAAAAGAGACACACACTCTGAAATCACAGGAAGGAAACTCCTGGCCTTACTACTTTTCCCTCAAGGAAGACACCAGGCCACGCTAACTAACTCCACATCCAGACGTAATACAGTGCAGGACACACATCTCAACCAACCACAACAATGCACCTATGAGCCTTTTTTATTCAATTCTGCAAAACTAGGCTTTACACCAAGGAAGGAGAAGCAGCCCTGCCAAGGCAGCTGCCGCAAAATGTGTTTATGTACATATACATATATATGTTTACATTTCACCAACCCTGCTCCAGGAGAGCTAGCTCAACCCTAATCCACCCCACCTGATCCAACTAACTGCCTTCAGAAGTTCTCGATTGGCTGAATAGTGTGTATTACATTCGGGTTGGAGTTGAAACCTGCAGGAAGTTAGCTCTTCAGGAGGAGGGTTGGTGACCCCTGTAGTCTCTTGATTAAATGTTAGCCAGAAACTAGGGGTCTTCAAATTTGAAGCCTTGAATCCAGTTTGGATGTTACAGGAACAGTTAATATAACTGATTGACTACATAGTGTTACACCTACCAGGAGTTACAAGGTCCTGGACAGGAAATTGAATGAAGGTCCAGATTTGAAGACCTTTTTTCCATGGTCATCTTCTAGCCATTAATCAACCTAGTCTTACCTGGACACCCACTTTCAGCCTAGCCTTGACGTGTGTGTATACTCTTCAGAACCAATGGTGGATGATGGAGGGCAGCTGGTAAATCATTTAGGACAACAGGTTGGATACATCTGTAACTGCACCGTTACAACTGTAGTGTTTTTATTGAGTAAAACACTCTTACATTTCAAAAATAGCTCAAATTGACTCCTATAGAAATATCGTCACACTCCTGCTATTGTGAGCTCATGTATTGGATGTAGATGTTCCACATGCATCAACACACCCACCAGTGGTTCATCTGTCAAGCCCAAATGGCTTTGACCCCCCCCACCCCCACCTACTATCCCAACCAAACAGACTTCCACGCCCAATCTGTGCCACAGTATTGACCACTTAATTTTATTATTCGCCCTGCATGTCACAAGAGCCGAGGCCGTTTCCCTTCAGAGCACCACTGGTCAGCTTGGTCAGTTGAAGGCCAAGAGGGTCTTTTGACAGGGTTTCAGATCAAAATGCATTCACGCCTGAGGTCAGCAGAGGTCACCCAGGCCAGAGGCTAATAAGTTTAGCCTTGTGGAGTGAAAGGTCATTGGGAAAGTGGTGGGGGGTTTGTAGGATAGGGAGCATTTGTATCAATCAAACACACGAAGTGAACACACACTCACATACGACACACCCACAACACGTGTGCTGCTGCCCTGCATTCACATTCTGACGATATGCGGTGAGTTATAAGGACTGTCGTTCAGCAAATGAGCCTTGAGAATTTGTTTACCAAATTTTAATAAGATGTCATACTTGTAATTGTGATTATAATATGTAAATGAGTATATATGTTATATATATTTGCTTTGAATTTAAATGTGATTTCAATTTTTTTATGTCAGGTGTGTTTGTTTTAGTAATCAGGTATTTTCCCAGATTTATTACATTATTAATGACACTAGTGCATCATACTGATGCATTATCATATTATATTCATATTATAATCATATTCATAGTCATAGAATAAGGCCTTGTGGTAAGACAGTGTTTTAGGTGAATATATAGAATTTAATCAGTCATTTTCAAGCATTTCTATTGTTCCATTCTATTGATTTAATTGCAATAAATTGTAAATAGGGATCAGACAAATCTTTGCTTTGAATTTAAATTTGATTTCAATTTTACATTTTGCTTTAATTTTTTGCATTTGACCTTTTTTTAAATGACAACACTACTGCATCATTTTGACATTGAAGATGTTCTAGAGACCTTTTTTTGTAAATTGTTTTACCAGCAAAACTATTTTCAGATTCTCAAACTACATGCACTCATTGCTTTTGAATGGCTTATGACATAAAATGTCTCGTAATGTTTGTGGTCAGTAAAAATTACCCTCCATTTCACATTTGGATGTTGTTCAACATATTCAAAATAGTGAACATCAAAATGAAAAAGCTGCTTTGAACTTCACAGCATTGTAGCCTCTATAACTGCAGAGAATTTCTGAGAATGAAGAATAAAATCAGTTGGGAATTACGAGCAGAGCTGAAAATGGAGGAGAATCTGGCCTCCCACTCGTATAACACTTCATCTCTGTTAATTGTTACATTTTGAGAAAATGGCCTTTGATTTCTTGATTTAATTCTTGAAATAGCGTAAATTTTAAAGCACAGTTTACACTGAGTATACATTAGAGCCTTATTTGACCCTTTAATGCATCCAAGATTGGTTGTTCCTTAGTCCATAACCCCTTAACCCCTTCAACTGCAGGCTTATTATTCAGATAGCAGCCATAAGACTTATTATTATTCAGCAGTGTAAATTATTCAGTATCTGCTACGAAACAATAAGGGAAAGGGTGTGGGCCTGCGTATGCCTTCATTACAGTCTTTCAGGGAAAAATTAGTTCAGATCAATTCAACTTTATTGTTTCATTGAATTGAATTAAATTGAATTCAACTATATTTTTAGGATAAATCAGGTGAGCTGGTGGAATTGAGCAACCTGGAGAATCTGGAACCCTTTGTCCTTCACACGAGCTCACGGGATCTCAACTACTTTCCTCCAAATGAGAAATTGTTACGTTTTGGTGTATTTATGTTCTAATGTGATCTGGTGTTTTCACAGTAAAAACTCACTCGTTGCTGAGAGAAGTGATTTAAGTAATGTGTGTGAGTGACTATGACCTCTATACACAGGACAGTATATGATTTATACGCACAAATATTTCCACTTAGCATCAAATCTCATACCCTCCTAATGTTCCAGTGTTTTCTGTCCGCATCTCGCTGCTTGTGTTGGGCTGCTGGCGGGGATGTGTCAGCAGTGTGAGGACGCAGTGAGTGGCAGTCAGAAGGGGGGGGTGGCGGGGTTGGCAGGGCCTGGCTGGCCTGCAGCCAGTTCAGACAGGCCTTAGTGAAGACAAACAGTGTCGGGACAGAAAAACGGACAGGTGTGGACGCACTGAAAGGCTCAGTGGTGCAGCTTTGGAGTGTGTGAGAGAAATGTACATGTTGCTCAGTCAGCTTTTACACAGACAGAAACCATCGATCATGAAACAGTGGAGGGTCGTTCCATTCTCTCTCACTCTCTCTCACTCTCTCTCTCTCTCTCTCTCGCTCTCTTTCTTGCTCGTTCGCTGTCGGCCCTTGGACTGCACTATAAGGCAGAACTACACAGCGCTGTACCTGCAGTGGCCCAGTCTCATGCGTTTTATGGATCTGGATGAGGTCCAGCTCCACAGCGTTGTGTTGAATGCTTCCTAAAGTCAGGCTTTATGTGCTTTGCTTTAGCTCCCAGTCACATGATCGTCATGCCATACTGAAGTATACACCTATTGTGGATTAAAACATCTGCAGAACAGTTGGTCACTGTATTAGTAGACCAACATATAACACACATCAGTCATATGTCCAAAATTAGCTTTAAAGGAGATAAACTTTCAGTGGAATTCAGTAGAAAACAATTTTATTCATTTCAGAGCATTTTTTCTGGTCCATTCATCCTGAGACGCTGACACAATGCCATGTCAGAAACTGAAAGAAACATTTTTTATACCTTTTTTTTTTACATAAGTTTATTATAAGCATGAACTCTATGCTGGTGTAATATTATATCATATTTTACTTACGTGTTGAAAGGTTTAATAAGCAGAAAAGTGAAAGTGAAATGATGAATTAACATGCAGCACATTTTCAACCAGTTCTTATTCTAAGCACTAGCGAACTGAGGCACCGCCTCATTTAATTTGACCAATCAGAACACTGTCATAGGACCATGAGATCAGACTAATGGAATATTCCACTGTTTTCCATCTCTTGCAGATGTAGCACATCACTGAATACCTTTAATAGAAAGCAGTAAGATGGTTTCAGCATCTACTCACCGCATTGCATTGACAGCGTATTCGAGAAAATGGGCTTTCTTTTCTTGTACGAAATGCAGGGAAATGTATTGAAATTCCTGTTTGTGCTGAAATGTGCTCAGTCAATCAGGCGTCATGTGAGATTAGGATTAGAAGTTCTGGAATATTCCTTTAATGTCACAGGGTTGGCTTGATAGTAACAGTGGAAGGCCTCTTGGAAAGAAGTCTAGGAAACAAAAGAATGAATGCACGGGCACACCTAAGTTCCATGTCAGCTATGGAGGTGGCCTGGGGTTGCACGGCGATGATGACACTGCAGACGATGATGTTTTACCTCTAATGTGGTCTAATATCTAATATTTCTCATTTTAAGATGATTGTAGTAACATTACAGAACAATTATAAAACAATTTTTACTTGATTTAAGTTATTTTATGTACTATAATGGTCTTATTGTAATGGAAGCTTTCGGTTGATACAAGAAATGATAATACACTTACACATAATTACACATAATTTATACTTTTTTTGCAGTAAAGCTCATGTCTGGAGAACAGAGGTCAGGGGAAAAGCCAGGTGTGTGGGGTGCAGTGCAGTAGGACCTTGACTTTAAGCCAGATCGAAGGGTGAAGGTAGAGAGTGGCAGCGTGAGAGAGCTGCAGCCGGCCGAGCCGCACTGATAAGCAGGTAAGATCTCTCTCTCTTTTTCTCTCTCTCTCTTTTTCTCTGTTTCTCTCTGAGCAGCTGGGACAAGGGGAACACTGTGTAACAGATCTGCAGAGGTAGATACAGCAACGACAGTAAACCGAACTGACACAGCAAAAAGGACGCTCAGGCCACTTCTGGGGTCGATCAGTGCATATGAAATTTTAAAGGCTAACGTCCAGCATAACGGCAAGTGTGGCATAATGGAAAGCACAAAAAGACCCTCTGGTGCAACACGTACAGTAAACACAACCGTACAAAAGTACTATACTGTACATGCAATGCAATCTAATGTGTATCATCGCTGTCATGTAAGAACCTTGTATCTCCATTTTTCTGCATTTCTCTTTTTGACACATTAACATCCATTGAACGTTAAGAAGGTTTTTTCTCCTCCTGTACAGTCAATCATAACCATAATAATAGTGAAACCCTTTATGTACTGTATCGAAGCATCTGCAAGAGATTTGTACTGTATTTTAATATCTTCAATGTCTTTAATAATAGCACTCAAGTCGTTCTTTAAAAATTTCCATGGTTCCAAAAGGAACCTATTTTTTGTGCATACACTCTAGAACCTTTCTTTAGACTGTAGATATAATATATTGTAGAGAACTCACTCTTTTTAAGAGTGTAATCTGTAGAGCCCTACAACTGTAGAACCCAACCCTACTCTGTTGATCCTCTACAACAGCTCGGACCCAAGACCTCTCTGAAGGTGTCCCGTGGTATCTTGCACCAAGACATTACCAACAGATCCTTTAAGTTGTAAGGTCGGACCCTGGGCACCCATGACCCTTTTGCTAGTTCATGGAGCATGGAGCACTTTTGGCAGGTACTGTCCTCTGCATACCGACTACACCCCACAAGATCTCCTTGATGTTTTGGAGATGTTCTGACGCAGTTATCCAACCATCACCGATTGCTCCTTAGCAAAGTGGCTCAGATTCTTATGCTGACACTGCTAATATTATGGCTGCGTATCGTCACTGTCATACAAAAATCTCCAATTTTCATCTTTTCTAATCTTACTAAATTTTCTTGGCATTCAAAATCTCACGGACCAATAGAAACGCTCCAAAATTAGTTTTTATGTTGATTTACATTGAAGATTTAGAAGGTCTGTTCCTTCTCCTGTAGTTGATATTTTGGTTTAGCAAGAATGAAATGCTTGGCAAATACTTTCCAAGAGAAATGAAGATAAGTTCATATTCTTCACCATTTCTGTTTATCCAGCCATGAAATATTTACTAAAACAAACATGTTTTTATAAATGTAATACATTTTAAATAATGAATCAACATATTCTAAATAAAAAAATAAAAAAAAAGATATTTTCTGCACTTTAGAAACAATTTCTGTTAAATTCTGCTTTTAAAATGTTTTTAAACAAATTAAGCAGAATCTGTAAAATGTGCCGTAACATTCGTACATTACAAATATAATTCACAATATGTTAAATCAGGCCAATTAATAATAACTGCATATTAAAATATGCAGACGTTTGTCTCTCTAGAGAATATACTTATTTATACTTTCATAAACCTTTGCATACAATTGTAGACTGAACTGCCATAACATTAAAACAGGTAAAGGGAAGTCAAGTGACATCTCTTAATTGTTCACTATTAGTCAGAAATACTGAAGAAGACAACAGGCAAATACTTTGAATTTATTTCACTGGTGAAAATGGTTGTATTTTGCAGTTGTATTAAAATTTTGCCTTTGTTGAGAGGACTGACATTTAGGATTTGCTTAAATTGGAATATTTTTCCTAAAAACAAAACACATATTTGAATATTTCTTTGTTTTTACTCTATTCTATTTTACTTTACTTCACAGCTCCTTTTAGTACAATTTTTTTAACATTGAATTCCAAACAAATTGGACTCAGACAGTTCGACAACACTTTTAAAAAGAGGTGGTGAGGTAGTTAAGTTGTCTATGATGGAGAACATCTTGTAGATAGTCCCTTTAAAAAGTTTTTTTGAGTTGGCACATTTCTGGACCCCTTCAAGAACCCATTTGAAGAGTACACTTCATAGCACTTTTAAATATTAAATACTTTATACACTTTAAAAATGGAGTGGTGGTGTTGAAGTGATGTATTTTAATGATAGAAATTGTATGGGAGCATGGTTCCCTGTCTTGTTGCTGCTGGTGCAGAGCAGGGTTCCCTTTGTTGCTGTGGACTGTATGTATTGATAAGTTGTTTGGAGTGGTCATGAAGTTGTCAGTTTACATTTAGCTAAAGGTCAGCCGAGCCATTGCTCCATTTGATTAAGATCATACACTTAACAATCAGGGCCTGCAGTCTCTCTCTCTCTCTCTCTCTCTCTCTCTCTCTCTCTCTCTTACTCACTCTCTGTCTCTCTCTCTCTCTCTCTTTCACACACACACACAGACTCACAGACACACACACACGCACACACGCACACACACACACGCACACACGCACACACACACACACACACACACACACACACACACACACGCACACACACACACACACACACACACACACACAAATGAAGGTCTAAAGTGGTGTTAGGACACTAAGGTCCACGCAGCGCATAACGTGGCCCGAATCCAAAAATCCTAAAATGATATAAATACGCAAGACCTGCTATTATCCGTTTTCCTTTCTTCTCAGTCCACATTTATGACAAATGTACAGTTGGATTGGCGCATTGCCAAATATCAGATATGAGCTGAGTGATATATTTATATCTATATCAAGATATTAACAGAGCAGTTTCGTTCATTTCAAGTTTGAAATTTGGATGTAATTTCATTCTTGTGGAAACCTTTGTTCTGCTCACTTGTTCTGCTCTCCTCTGCTCTGTTACACTCCACCCCTTATTCTCGCTCTTATGTGCACATTATGGATGGGGCATATGTGTAAAGAAGAAATGAAGATAGTGTCGTAAATATTTCATATATATCATATCATATATCGCCTTCAGCTAAAATATATTGGAATATGATTTTTTTTGTCCATGTCGCTCATTTCTATTCAGATATCTATTGGACTTCAAATGGTGCAAATGAAAATGTCAGATTTAGCTGTATTTGCCTTTCACAGCCACATACGGTGTAAAACTGTTGTGTGATCGTGAGCTAAATTGCACAGATGTAGTCTTAAAGAGGGCCTGTTTCAGTAGGTAACACCTGCGTAAACACACTGAGCCTAACATCAGAAACTGCTCTAAAATAAGCTTCCCTTATATACAGAGGACATCGGGACAGTTTTGTGGCCTATAGGTTGCTTGTACATTCAGTAACTATCAGAGGTGCACTTGCACATGTTTGCGACAGCACTAGTTTGGAGATGCCAAAAACGTATACATTTGAACTCCTTATTATGATATGAATATTATGTTCTTTGGACGTCACTGACCATAGAAAGTTCAATTGTACATATTCATGTAGGTCTTTAAACTGAGAATGTTTGACATCACACGACCGAACTGCCCATTTAACTCCAAAGCTGTTCCCCAGGTGCCGCAGATAGGGCTGTCCCCTGCGTACGTGTGCTTCCTGCCAAAATCAGAGAGCAAAATTGGCCATGGGTGGGTAAATGGCACTCTCTCTCTCCATGTCACAGCTAGTGTAATGCTGGGAGTTTGAAAAGAGACAGTGGCTGACTTGACTTCTATCGGAGAAGGCATGTGCTTGCCTTCACCCTGCTAGTGAAGTCCTAATGGGGTTGGGTGATTGATTCCACTCCCAAATTGGAGGGAAAATTGGGACAAAGGGAAAAAGAAAAGATTAGATTTGATTCTGTGTGGAAATACGTGTGTTCAGAACCGCAGGTAATGGTCGAATATCTATAATCATAAAGCTGAAAGCAAATTTCATAAGCAGACATTTCCCGAGATATAAAGTGCTGTATTAATTGTTGGATTTCACCAGAAGTCAATGAGCCACCATGTCATGGTATTAATAATGCATTCTATTCATCCATATCATCTATACATATTGTACAGCCCTACCCTGTGGCGCTAGCCTTCCAAGTGTTCTTTCCTGCTGCTGGATGCTTCATTTAGAGGTGGTAATTATGCATTGCAGAAGAATTATTTTTCATACGTAAGTGTAGTTTTACACACGACTACTAACTGTAGAATTGGACTCTCTTCTAAAGTATTGCCGACTCCAATAGTCGACTAATCAATAAATCTGTGTAACTCCTACCGCAGACTGCTGCCCAGATTCTTAATGGTTTCTGTTAATTAGCTCAGATGTTACATTTGCCGATTTGGCGAAACCTCATTGAACCTTTAACTTTTAATGATTCTACCAAACAACTGTGGATATTTGAACTCAACAACACCAAAACCCCACGCTTCCTTTCAGTGCTCCTTCTCAAGCTTTGCCCCTCATGTTTTTGATGGTTCGACCTTTTACTCTTTTCTCTGCACCTCTACTTGTGTGTACAACGTGTTTTTTTCTCACCCCATCCCTCCTGCTCCACCTGTGCACAAACAGGAAAGCCCCCTGCAGTAATAATTGGGTCGAGACATTTGTGTTTTTTCACATTAACCTCAGAAAGGCTGAGTAAAAAAAACACCAGACCTATTCCAGTGTGCAAACAGGCCAGAGTGCTGGCGGATGGTCAGGAAACATTCACCGAATTTTACAAAGTGTAATGAATTGAAATTGGGTACATTTCCTTTAATAGTGTACATTTATTCTCATGTCCAGCAGTACTTATGCACAGATGTTCTGTTCAGAGGTGATTACAGTGAACCCCCAGCAATGATACGCGTTCCACAGCTCAGTGAGAGCAGGCAAATAGAACGTGTTAGAAAAGGTCAGGAGATTCAGTGAAGCACCGTCAGTGAATCCTTCATTTGCATGGGATATAAAGTCCCATTTAAATGGCTACAAATTGCCTCCGTGAAATATTCTAGCCTATGAAATTATAATCACACACACGCCGGTCTTGTGCTTTCTCTGTGTCAGTGAGGAGAAATTATGCATCCAATAAATTGAAGGAGGTGGAAACACTGCCAGGCGGACTCTGGAGTCAGACAAGACACTGACTCCGTTCTGCTGTACGAGGAGTGATGTAAGGAGTTCTAAATAAAAAAAAAGCTTTGTGAAATTAAAGTATATTCGGTTTCAATTATAAGACGGATATAATAAACAAAGTCAGTGCTCTATATAACATTAGAATGAACCCAAATAAACAAAGACGGTGGTCAGTGTGAGTGTCTACCTGTAAAACTCTTTATAACATTAGAATAAACCAAGTCAGTGGTCAGTGAGAGTGTTTATAAGTACAAATGCTATAGAACATTAACATAAACCCAAAAGAACATAAAGTCTTTGGTCAGTGTCTACCTGTAAAACTCTTTATAACATTAGAATAAACCTAAAGGGCCCTGCACATTTTAGCACTCTCCCAACTCCATACACCTGGTTCATCTAATCAACTCATTTACGAGCCCTTTCAAAGTTGCAGGGGTGTGTTAATGCAGGGAATTTACTGCAATCTGCAGGATAGGGGCATCTCCAGGACCAGGGTTGAGGAGCACAGTTCATAGTTAGAAGAGCACAGGTTTAGGTGATGATCCTCTTGGTGAACTCCAGTCACTGTATGGATTTGTTTAGTTCCACCAGCAGCTCACCTGATTTACTTTAAGGTAGGCCTGAATAGATAACCTTGGAGTTGGATGGAAACTGATGTATTCACATCAACTGGATTCACACTCACAGACGGTCAATTTCCGAGAGCTCTTGTTTCTTCTAAGGGTCCTTTGACTCATGATATCAGTGGAACACTGTTGGCACTATAGAAGCATTTAAAATAAAGGGTTCACAGTGAAGTATGGCATGTATGTATGGCATTTGGTTGACACGTTTGTCTACTGTTACAGCTGAATCATGTTACACAGAAAGAGGAATGTAGAGTTTGGAGTTATGCCCAGGAAGTATTGGTGTAGAGCAGTGTTTCTCAACCCTAGAGGCACCCCTGCCCCTGCATATTTTAGAGCTTTCCCTGCTCCCAACATACCTGATTTAGCAAATCAGCTCATTAACAAGTCCTTTCAGAGGGGAATCCACAAAAACGAGCAGGGCAGGGGTGCCTCTAGGACAAGGATTGTGAAACACTGCTGTACAGCTATTG
Source organism: Acestrorhynchus altus (assembly GCA_034509495.1). NCBI lineage: Eukaryota > Metazoa > Chordata > Actinopteri > Characiformes > Acestrorhynchidae > Acestrorhynchus > Acestrorhynchus altus. The sequence continues at coordinate 9,460,190 of CM067525.1, read as the reverse complement.
GTGATGTCCCAAGAATTGAACCTAAGCCTGCCACCCTGCACCAGAAAGACAAAGAATGTGAAGAACGCAATAGTATAGCTAGAACACTGTTTACTTCTGATATATGCTGTAAATAATTACTATAGTTATTATTTATTATCAAATTCCAAGAAAACGTAAAGGATCCTCAAGAACCAAGAGAACATTAGACCAACAACCCGCACACATTCAAATACTTCCATAATTCTTCATTAAGAAGGTACAGTAGGTTCAACCTATTCCTTCCCTTATTTTATCCTAACAGCCTTCGGTGCACTTTGCCCACCCCACCCCAGCCTCCAACCCCTCCTCTCCAACGGCAGGAATGCCACAAAATAAAAATGTCATCCCCGCTCAGTCAGATTTCAGTTGTTTTCCAGGCAGAACGCTCCCCTAAGGTCTTTGGATTGAACTTCTTGTGTCTTTCAAAAACCCTCTGCTACCAGTCTTCAGTCCTTCACTCCATCCAGCCCCACTTCAGTACAGTAGACTACAATGCGCCACCCCACGGGGTCGTGCACCCCAACCCTTTCATAATTCAGAATGCGGACCTATTGTTGTGGTGCTGCTCTGAAAACCACGCTCCAACTGACAAATTATGTCTTATTTCTCCGTGAGAGAGAAGAAGCTGAGGAATCTGAGAAAGAGGCCAGGTGCTGTGGTCCAAAAGCAGCTGGAGATTGTGACCTCTGAAACATGAGTATTGTTTCTCATACTGGCTGGTGTACCTAATGTGCCAAATCTGTTTTATGTAAAGTTTAGGTGAAGTTTACATACACCTTAAGGGTGCCAGTGTTGTGCTGCAAAAGAATTTTGTGGAGAAGCTCTGTGAGTTATGGGTCTAGCTTGCTCTCTAACAATAGCTCTTTAGAGACAGACTCTCGGAACATCTGCACGGCTCCAATGGCCCCTTTCTCCTCGCTGACTGAACGTATTAATCGGGTCCCACTTGACGACCACTGGAACTCCTGCCCTTCTTCACAAAAACAAGACAATCTGAGTGATTTTTCAAGCAAGGTTTACACTTTAGAGGAGATGTTGAGTCTTATTTACAGACTTTGTAAAATGCCTATCTGTTTCTTTAACCTTCGTATAGGTCACCTCTAATGCATACTGTCATTCAGTAACTTTTTATGTGAATCATTTTGTTCGAACATCTTTAAAATTATGGCATTCGGAGCATTTTGGAAGCTTGTTGAAGCTTGTTGACACTTGTTGAAGTCTTATTGAAGCAATTGTAAAAAGCATAATCACAATTTCTAAATAAATAATAAACAATGATGAATAATTATACACCATCATACTGGTTTTATGCTGTTAAAGGATAGTGTACATGCCTTAAAACACATTTTTTAAGTTTGTATTGAAATATTAATTACTTAAAACTTTTCATTAAAAAAACTTTCTGTCAATATCAATAGTAATTAATTAATTATTATTAATTATAGTAATAATAATCATCATCATCATCATCATCATCATCATCATTATCATCATATGTTTTATTTATATAACACCTTCTCCAGAATCACAAAGCCTTAGCAAACATTAGGTAAGAAGCAGAATGAAAACTACGTACTAAAATAAAACATACACACAAGCACATCAGAGCATTTGATAAGAAGAGAAAGTAAAACAGATAAATGACAAAACTATTTGTGTTTGTGGGAACGGGAAGATATATTTTACTACCATTTGAATTTGGTGCTGAAGTTGTGTGAACAGTCTTGATTTGTGAGAGAACAAGGGCCCAGTCAAATCTATCAACTGTATTATCTATAGACTGTATTAAATAATCAATTTTGGTGTTTAACTGATAAGGAACTCATAGCAGTGCAAAAACTATAACATTAAATTCGGCTTGTGTGTATAAAGTTCATTTCCAACTACTTTCACTAAAACTAAAATCAGAACTTGTAAATAAATTTCTCTTTATTCACAGCAGGAAAATATCAATAAAATTGCAGCAATAATAGTAAACATGTTTAATATAATATACTGCCAATAAAGATGAAGAATTTTATTAAAGTAATTTGTTTTCAGAAAAGAAATCCAATAAATTAGGAGAGTTCTAGACAATATGTAAATGTATGTACTAGTTTACTTTATGAAATACATTTAAATAATATAAATAATCTGCAAAATGGGTCTTTTTTTCCTTCATAATTCATGTGGGCATCTTTCACGCTGTGATAAAAGAATTAGCTGTTAGTGTTCTAGTGTTCTAAGTATGTTGAGCTTCAGTAGAACTGTGCAAAGAGCACAAACATGTATGTAGTATTTTATTCTGTAAAATACATAAAAGTATAAAATACAATTTTCTAAACTAAATTGGTTTGTAGATGTTACTAGACTTTTTGTTTTTTTCATAATTCATTTGGGGGAGTCTTTTAAAAGAATTAGCTGTTAGTGTTCTCCTCCAAGCATGTTGAGCTCGAGTAGCATTGTGCAAACACATGCATTCACATAACTCTGGAATTCACATCAGGACTTTCACCTTCCTAGCCTTGGCAGCACCGTGTAATATAACAAATTATGTACTAACTATACATAAAGAGTTCATAATTGGAAATAAATCTAATAAATCTAGGTTGAAGATAAAAATAAATACACAATCGTCCCTAAACTGTGCTTCGTTAGGTCATATAGTGAGGTAATAGAACATTCACCTTCTAACTTCCTGTGGAACCCAATTAGATACAGATAATTCTGCCTGAGCGTAATGAATAATCATGATTAATTGGTCGTGAGTTGTCAGTTTACGTGAAATTACATCATTACAAACCTATTTGTATGTATGAATAAATCATTCATTAATTGAATGTAAAATAAAGAACAAAAGTGGTGTTAACTCACGAATAGTGAACAGGTTTTTAGATTCAGATGAGGTTATTATCTTTGATTCCTGTTGTTTCCTGCTTTAGGTGGACGGTATACAGTCTGTAGACACAGTGGCCTAAGAACCCCTCCACTTTTCCAAGAAATTTCCTGGACAGTTTGAACAACTGTTATGGGATTTGTTGCTGGCAAAAGAAACTGGCCTTTCGTCTTTATCCTGATACTGACATCTCTATAAATAAAGAGAAACTCTCTCTGGCGTGTTAAAGAGTGGCTCTCCATGTTGGGCATTACTAGAACATTGGAATAAAAAAAAATATTCCGACTTGTGCGATTGTATTGACCAGCAGCCCAAGTGGAATCTGATGTTCCGACAGATGGCATTTAGCTTTCAAGCCATGCTGGGCTCAGCAGGGCCTGAAGCTTAAGAGGTTAGAGCTGTCAAAAAGACTCTGTGCATCGAGTGAGTAACAAAGTGCGGACTGCCAGACTGTTCCATTTCATAAACTTATTTCACCCCCCTACTCAAAAACACACCCACCCACCCATCCTTTTGTCGACCCAGTAGCTGTTTGCCTCACTCGAGCCCTCAAAGCCACCTGGACATCTAAAACCTAACATGGTTTTTAATTCATCTGTGGACACAGTCAAGTCCAGAAGTCTATATTTTCTAATTTTATTTTAAAAACTGTAGCAAATTAGATTGTCAGCATAACAAGAATTCAATTCAAGAGTTCAATTCCCACTAATTTTCATCTACTGTCACTGAAACATGTTTATTCTATTTAAATGATGATATGATACTGTACTGCAAAATAAAGTTTTAAAGATAAAGATTTTTGTTATTAAAGTAAGTAAGTAGTATTTTCAGACGACAAAGGCAATAAAAAATTCCCAGACAATATGAAAATGCATATAGTAATCTACTTTAAAATAAATATAAAATATAATGAACAATTTACTGATGTAAATCAATTTAAACATTTATTTATTTGTTTATTTGTTTGTTTGTTTGTTTGTTTGTTTATCTTTATTGCATGTTGAGCTCCAGCAGCATTATGCAAACAGCACAAGATGCATTGGAACTCACAGGAAATCACATGCCATCAGGCCTTTCACCTTCCCAGCCCTGGCAGTGGTGGATACACTCTTAAAAATGAAGATTGTTGAGTTGATTTCTTCCTAAAGTTCTAGGGACAAATGTTTGTTAGAGAACATGTTACATGTGAAGGACCTATATCATGCAGGTTTCTTGCACTTTCAAACAAACAAACAAAATGTACGCAAACATATTCCAGTTATGTTGCACCTTTAAGATGTATGTGTAAATGAGCTCTGTTCTGATTGGCCACCTTGTAGTGTTCTCTGTTCGAGATTTTTGACACTTCACGTGTAACTTCTCATGAATGAGCAAGGCATGAGCAAGGCAAGGCAACCTCTGTAATAATCAATAAATATTTATTTATTTATTTATTTATTTAGGGAGGGGGGATATTCATGTTATTACTTTTGCACCATATTTAAGTAAAATAAATTAACATTGTTATTTGTGTTTTTTGCTACATTATGTAAATTAATTGTGAATATAATTTCTGTCATTTCTGTCCAATTAAAAAAATGTATCTCCAAAGTGATGACTTTACAGGAGAGGGTAAAAATGGAAGTGAATGTAAAATAAGAGTAATTAATCATTTCTATTGGTCTATTCTCAGTTACAAACTGGACCACAATGCAGCTAAGATTGGACAAAAATGGAGATACATGTTTCTCATTGGACAGTGATGATATGCTTATAATGTACAGGAGTGTGTCACACTTTTGCACAAGATTGCATGTAAATGTGGGTTTTTATGACATCACAGAAACAGTAAATGAACAATGAACTGTCTCTGAAGTTTAGTTTTCTTTATCGACTGAACGGACTGGAGACGAAACCTACATTTGGATATTTTAATGATTAATTATTCTAAGCCTCTTATTATAAAGTAACAAAATGTTAGGTTTCCATGATATGGGCCCTGTAAAAGGCCTTCCCACTCACACAGTTCATTGAGAGATGGTTCTTCAGGGAGCCAGTGAATAATTGCCCACTTGTGCAGAATGCTGGAGCAATTTTAATCACTGTCCTAATTTATTGGCTGAATTTCTCACAGTTGTTCCAAAAGCCACTAGAGGGAGCCATTGTTTTGGATCTTTTTTACACCAGTACTAAGACAGTAAACTCTGCTTCATTTGGGAATAGCTTATGTTCTTGCAGTTATTAAAGCAGCTCTAGGTGCAAATATGAGATCATGCTTTTGGCTGATGAAAATGCATAAATGCTTATTCTCCCCCCTTTTAACCTTTTCTGTTTTTCTGCTTTAATTCTCATTGCAGATGGATTGACCAGGTCAGAAGGTCAGAACCCCCTGGAAAAGGACAGGATGACCTTTTGCTCCTATTCAGCTTGTGGTCAGCATTAAAGGACACGCTTCAACAATGAGGCACGTGCTCATGGTTCGATATCTCCATGGTAACCTGAGGGCCCATCAGCATATCGTTTGCATGGGTGATGTCAGTTAGGTTCATCTTAGTGGGGCTGGGGGATATCTGTTTGGTGTGGACTGATGATGACCAGAGTGCTTGGTAAGGATTTTTTGACCATTTGTGGGCCTCAAGAGTGTGGGGATTCAGGAATGGGATGAAGGGTTGGGTTAGGACATGATCCCACGCTATTGTTTTGTTATATAATATTATAATTGAAGGGTTTTTTTAAACAAATGCTATATTCACTCATAATGCACTCATTTTTTATATTCTACAGTTTCTGTAATTCATCATAGATTTCAAAAATTACTTTAGAAATACATAATTCAGTGTTTCTCATCCCTGGGCCTGGAGGTATTCTTCCACATACTAGAGGATTCCCTACTTTAGCACACCTTGCAACTCTGCAAGGGCTTGTTAATGAGCTGATATGGCGATTCAGGAGTGTTGGAAGCAGGGAGAGCTCCAAAATGTGCAGGACAGGGGTGCCTCTAGGACCAGTGTTGAGAAACACTGACATAATGCACTCTACAATTCAACTTTTCCACAGCAGCTGCATTTGCACCCTTATTTGACATACATTTCATGTGTGCATGATTAAAAGGGCAGGGGTGCCTCCAGGACCAGGCTTAAGAAACACTGACATAATGCACCCTGCAAATTCACCATTTCCACAGCAGCTGCATTTTCTACCATTATTATATGGTGTACATATAAAAAATCTGGCAACCCTGTGGGGGAAATATGCATGATTAAACAGTACAGTGTTTATGGTTGCAGTAGAGACTCTACTGCAACCCTGCTTCAACTCAGCTCAACCCCCCATTTATAGTTTTCTGGGGGTCTTTTTTTTTAATCAGCTTCTTCCCAGTCAGGATCAAGGTGGATCTGGAACCTACCAAGCCTAGCCTTTCCTAAAGTATAAGTAAGTATGCTGTTGTGTGATTAACAGTGTTGTGTGATCACCTGTTCCTATAATTATTCCTTGTCATTTACAGAAGTGATACATTAATAGTGTGCTAAATGTGCAGTATACACAGATGTGCTGTGTGAACAAACATGTGGATGAGGTATTTACAGTCAGTGTCCACAGCAGTGCAGTATTACAGTATTTAGTATGTAGTATAGAATTTAGTACAGTATTATTTATGAGTAATAAACGAGTACATGTGCAGTGCAGATGTAAAGCATGGGTGAATAAATACATAAATTACAGTTGAGAGTTGTACATTGGCCAGTAGTTCTCAACTCTGGTCCCAGAGAACCCTCTGTCTTGCACCCTTTAGTGCTCACTCTGATGCAGCTAAGCAGATCACCAACAGGCCCTTCCTGATGTGAAAAGTACAATGTGAAAAATTTAGGATACCCCATGGAATTCTTTATCTGTAACTATATTTAAAGATATTGATCCTCATTTCTTCATTATACACACTAAGCCGTTTCTGTGCCAGAGCTCGGTCTAATGCCCCCTCCATGGTATATGTTTGAGAATGAGTGGGTGCAGAGGGGAGCAGTGTAGAGAAGGAGCTGAGAGCAGGGGGTGGAGCAGTGGGGGAGCAGAAAAAAAGGTTTTGAAAAAGATTGAAACAAAACATTATTTATGTTAAATAACTTGTAATAATAATTAAAAACTTGAAATACACAGTATCACCTCAACCCATGTCCTCCTCTGTTTATATCCCGATATCAATATAAATATCCATAAAAATATCGATCAATCAATCAATCAATCAATCGATAAATCACCCAGCCCTGATTAGAAGGTGTCACATTTTAACAATTAAAATGTACAGAGCAGGGGATTCTCCATGACAAGGTTTAGAAAGCACTGGCTTATCAGATGCTACCTAAAGTGGCTTAGAACATCTAGCAACCTTAAATTTAGACCTAGTGTGAATCTAAAAGCCATCATTTAATCACCATCAAAAATGAGTGTTGAAGATTGTCAGTATGACTGTGTTTCTGCCAGAACTGTGAAAGAAAGACTTCTTGACCTAACAGAGAGGTCAGAAACAGACTGGCTAATCTCTGCAGGCAACTGTGATAGTGATGTCATATCTCACATTCACCTGGAGAGATTGTGCAGTCAGTTTTCACGGTCTTCTATCACAGGTTGGGCTTTCGACTTTCTAAACCACTCTGTTGTAGGCCTCTCACATTTGTTGCTTGAAATATTGTCTGAAAAAGGACATTTTATTATTGTCATTTTAAGACAATCTCATGCCGCTGATATAATAATAATAATAATAATAATAATAATAATAATAATAATAATAATAATAATAATAATAATAATAATGCAATTACACCCTTTTATTATTAAAGAGCAACACCAGTGAAATAACTGAATAATGTGACAAAATACACTGGTACCTAGTTGTGTGTCTTTCTAAAATTTGACTTTACACAATAATATCTGCTACCAGCAAATCTCCACAAAAACGTTACCAGACTTACCAGTGTTTCGGTTTAGGTTTAATTCATGTGATGTGATGTAAGCAGGGACAGGTATAACAGTGACAATGACAAAGTGGTAACATTGGATGAGACCTGTATCCAGCACATTAACAGCACACGTTCAATTTGGGACAAGGCCGGTAGACAGCACATTAACACTGCAATAATGTTGTGGAATGAGATCCATAGTCAGTACACTAACACTGCACTAGTGATTTTGGACATAGCCTGTAGTGAGCATGCTAACACTACACTAGTGGTTTTGGACACAGCCTGTAGTGAGCATACTAATGCTACACTAGTGGTTTTTGACACAGCCTGTAGTGAGCATGCTAATGCTGCACTATTGATTTTGGACACAGCCTGTAGTGAGCATGCTAACGCTGCACTAGTGATTTTGGACACAGCCTGTAGTGAGCACTTTGGAGAAGATGCAGTAGCAATGTTTGAAGCATCTTAAGAGATTTGTTCACAGATTCAAATTGAAACCTTCAGCCTGAATGCTTGTTTTTTGACATGAGTGTATGCAACATTACAGTGTATTTTGTCACTAATTATTTACTTACAATTTTTGTGTAAGAGTGCTCTCATTGCTGTGGGCTAGTCAGGCCAAGTCAAATGTCCATGCAGTCCAAAATGTTCTTTGCAGAGTTAAGATTCGGATAAGGACACTATATATCCAAATGTTTGAGGACACCCCTTCTAGTAAGTGCAAATACACACACCAATAGTAGAGGACTCTCTTGAGCAGATACACATGAAACTTCTGGCACAATGTCTAAGGTCAGGTGTGGAGTGGAGGGCTGTGAGCTGTGGACCAGAGAAAGCTGAAACAAACATTCTTCATCCAGTACTTTGGGATGAGTTGGGTCATTTGGGATGAGGTGGGATGGTGATGTCATCCAATATCCTGCTCTCACTAACGTTCTTCTCATGATTTTACACTAGTGGAGAGCTGGAGAGCTACCTTCCTGCAGGTTTCAACTCGTCCCAAATCTAAAACACCCCCATTCAGCCAATCAAGAACTTCTGAAGGCAGTGATTAGTTGGATCAGGTGGAGTGGATTAGGGTTGGATGCACAGTCTATGGGAAGGTAGTTCTTCTGGAGCAAGGTTAGAGACCACTGGTCTGTATAGAACCTATATAGTGCCTTTAATCTCCTTATCCAAAAACATTGACTTCAGTGGGAAAATGGGATTGTTGGATAACTTATACTAGTAATGTCATAGAACCTTTTCAGGTACTATATACTTTGATTCTTGTTAGGATTGTGTTTAATGTTCTTTTCTATCTCTTAAGTGTTTGCAGACAAGGACTTGTCTCATGTTAGAACCCCACATTTTAACCTCAGTTTCTCTCCACCTGTTCTGGCTGTTCTCCATATTTTAGGTTTGGAAGAGTGTTGCTGTGCGCTAGTCAAATCTCAGCTGGCAACTGTGAGTCCTTTCAGCTCTTCTCACAATGGCCGCTGGGATTATGCTAAGTATGGCGATTTGTCAGTGCCGTGGAATCGACCGGCTCAGCTTCCTCACGCATCAGAGCATGCTGCTCAAGCTGCTGAATGAAGATGTCGCTGCAATTACAAAAGCATGTCCTTACAAGAGTCTCCCTGTACTGAGCCCTTTTCTTCCAATACGTTCTCCATTCTGTAGCTGTTTTCTATTTGATGTGGCTAGAGAGTTTGGTTCCAGACCTTTCAGATGTCGATGATACTGCATCAGGAACTGATTGGATGATGCTGAGGGGCCATCAGTTCTTGATGCATTGCCTTCAGCATCGAAAGAGACGCCATCCAAAGGTTAAAGGCATATTTAGTTAATGTCCCCCCATATGCACAGATCCTTCTGTGACTCGTTTCCAGCAGGTGGGATGCAAAGCAATAAATAAAGCAGTAAATTGAAAATCGTGTGGCTTCTTCATTGTCTTCTCAGAACCTCTGTATGAACCGCCACCTCAGAAATCAAACATTACCATGCTCATTAATAGCTTCTAGTCATTTTTGAGCACATTAATCCCTAAAAAGTGTAAGGCACTGTGGCAAGAACTGTGTTTACAACAGCAGTTTCCATAGCAAGGCACAGAATTTGGTAGACCTGGTGATGGAGAATGTGTGGAGTGCCCCAACTCAGTCAAAGTGGCTCACATCAGCTCATAACTCATATCATGGACTCAACCACTGATCCTGGAGCAGTTACGATACTGGCGTTGTCAGGGGAGCTTCAATCCATCATTGTGACATTTGAATGGGTTCATGTGCTGCATGCACAGTGTGGAGACTTCTACATCTCACTCATTTAAATCTGAATGGGACCCATGAGGCAGAAACCCATATATTGTAGTTTCTACAGTGTAATGTTAGAGGATTGCTCATGCTGTAGCCTTATAGTGCATTTCTGTATTCTCAGCTTGTCACTTTTTCCCATATCACAACTTCTTTGATAAATGGAGGGTTGAATGGGGTGTATGGGGCTGTGGACCCATCCAAGCTGGAGACACAAATGTGTTTCATAGAAGAGGAAATTTGGGTACCAGCTATCATTAGGTGATATGTATCATGGACATTTTATTTAGTTCAAGTGGAGTGCGCTTTAGGCCATCTTCTTGTATTGCTATAGAGGTATCTGATGGAACATTTAGAGGTACATTTCTCCACATTCACCCAGCAGATTGATTTATTCCATAGATGTAACTATTGTCATTTTATGGGGTACCAATTATGAGTTAAAAGGTTTATGGTTGTGATGGTTCTATGTTCTCTAACCCTGATTTTGGACAACTACCTTCCTGCAGGTTTCAGACAATCCAGAACTTCTGAAGGAAGTGATTATTTGGATCAGGTTTGGTGGATTAGAGTTGGATTCAAAGCAGAGACATTATAAATGTGGAGACTGATCACCAGTTGAAATATGAATGGGAGCTTTTGTGCTCAAGTCCCACCCCTTCATCAAAAAGGGCTAGTGTGCTTGTTTGTTACATCACAAGCAAAGGACGGTCAAATACATTGTGGTGCTAGTGGGGAAGCCCCAAAATATACACACGTATATGTGATCTCATGTTTATGTGTAGATCTTACTATGTGGTTAGTGTATAAAATGTGGATTTCTATTATGTTTATGTCAGTTGTTGTATAAAATTATTTACAATGAGTGCTACTTCTGGGTAAAACATTGCATGTAATTTCAAATAAAGTTAAAGTCAGATTCTCATTTGTTTGAGTTTTCCCATTCCACCTTAAGTGGTGCAGCAGATATATTGTGACACCTGAAGCTGCACAAATTCCAACAAGAAGCCGGAGCATATTCATCTCCAGTGTTTTTGTGGGCTTTTTGAAGGGGGTTATTACATTGGTATGTGCCTAAGAATTAGAAATGAATCACACACTGATGGATTGGTGAGCGATTGACGTGTGCGAGATTGTTCTGCCCGAGCTCCTGCATGACGGATGTACAGATGTATCACCTCAGATAGGCAACACTGAATCTACAGTGCATCCAGTTTTCAAAGTATTCACAATGCCTCACTTTTTACACACTTTATGTTACAGCCTTATTTCAAAATGGATTCAAATGACAAAGTGAGAAATGTTTGTTTCAAATCTTTGCATATTTATTAAAACACAAAAATATAATGTACATAAGTATTCACAGCCTTTGCCATGACACTCAAAATTGAGCTCAGGTGCAGCTTGTTTCCACATGCGATCATCCTTCCCATGTTTCTACAGCTTGATTGGTCACCTGTGTTAAATTCAGTTGATTTGACATGATGTGGAAAGGCACACAGCCATGAAGTCTAAGGAATTGTCTGTAGACACTATAGAAAAATATGTGCTGTATTGAAGATCCCAATGGGCACATTGGCTTCCATCATCCATAAATGGAAGAGGTTTGGAACCACCAGGAATCTCCATAGAGACCGCCTGCCAAACTGAGTGATTGTGGTAAGAGGGCCTTATTCAGGGAGGTGACCAAGAACCCAGTGTTTTCTCTGTGGAAAGAGGAGAACCTTCCAGAAGGATGACCATTTCTGCAGCACTCCAATCAGACATATCTAGAAGAGTGGCCAGATGGAAGCCATAAAAGGCACATAACAGCCCACATGGAGTTTGCCAAAAGGCACCTAAAAGATCTTCAGATCATGAAGAAAAAAAAGGTTTAATATTTGGACTGAATGCCAAGCATGTCTGTAGGAAACCAGGCACTTTTCATCACCTAGCCAATACCATTCCTACAGTGAAGCATGGTGGTGGCAGCATCATGCTGTAGAGATGTTTTTCTGCAGCTGGAACTGGGAGACTAGTCAGGGTGGAAGGAAAGATGACTGCAGTGATGTACAGAGACATCCTTGATGATAACCTGCTCCAGAGCGAAGTTTTAATTTAATTCATTTTGGAATAAGGCTGTAACATAACAAAATGTGCAATAAGTGAAGTGATGTTTCTGTATGTACATCTGTTGGAAGCCCCACCTTGATGGGGAGACCTGTGCAATTGCAATAGCCAGAGCAAGCTGAAAAATCACATTAGGCATTATTGAGCCCTATGTTATGAACTTTTACGATGCCATGCTTCATAAACAAAAAGAAGTCATGGCCATGACTTAGTAAGGTGTGGAAACGAGATGTTTAAGTCAAAGCCATGAATTAGTTAGTGATGGGAACAATTTAGTTAATTATGGAAACAAGACAGTTCAATTGTATGTAGCCCCATAAGCAGCAGAGGGCACTGCACATTCCTCTCATAACATCTCTTAAATGTTCTCTGAAACTTGTGAAATATAGTCAGTCGTCATTTCCCACATCATTGAGCCTTTTCCTTTTCAGATCACACTCGTGCAAAATAACTACTCAAAATATTTAATCAATTAAATAATAATCAATTAAAGTTACCAGTAAACAAACTATTAAAGAAATAATGCTGCCTTAGAAACTGTTATCTTCTCCAGGTAGTTTTCTGAGAAACCAACACCATATAAAAAGAATAAAGATCTGAAGAATAGATACCCCTTTATAAAGCTCCACCTACTGATTTTTATAATCACTGGTTCTCTGAACCAATTGCATTTGTTCTGCCACACAGGTCATACTGTTTTCTGTAGCAGTATTTTACATGTCAGTAGTTACTCTGACCCTTATGAGAGTCACTCGTTATCTAGATTCAAGACGTCGGCTATGAGAACCGACTGTTCAGTTACTGTCCAACACAGTTCTCAGACTAGGACATGCATTGGTGTTATGAGATACACATTAAGCATTCGTCTTCACTTCCATCTGCTGCAAAGAGTAGAAGTGTGAGGAGTCAGTTGACCAATGCGCCAAGCGTGCTCTTACCCACTGCAAGCTGCTGGCACATGCTATAGCGGAGTGCCGTTTCCAAGTGCAGCAGATGTTCATAAACCAAAACCATCTTGTAAACACTATGAAGTTTATTAGGACCTAAGATGCCCCCAGGCATCCTCAGTGAAGAAGGTGGATATCTTCATTTGGCTGTAGAAAGAGATAAAGCAATAGGCAGCAGCGTGGGGTTGCTGTTTAGGATTTAAGGACAGTGATCTGTGTCCAGTGTATAAGTTACAGTCAATCAAAGAATAACAACACTGGAGGATGGCGTAGCCCACAGGTGTAGAGATTTGACCTTTTCTATGTAAATCATTACATTCAATTGAACCAAGGATCTGCACATGTGCAGGGGGGAAGGAAGGGGCTGTCTGCCCTCTTTCTTTGCTGACACAGTGTTCAAATTTCAGGATACGGAAATCAATAATAAACACAATAAAGAACATTCTGGTTGTTTGTTTTGTTTTGTTTGTTTTTGAACTTTCAGCTCAAAAACACTGGATGCTCAGTTTCCAACAGGATTTCTGAGACCTAAAGAGTTTTTAGTCCTTATAAGGCAAAGAAAGGGTGGGTGCAAGAAAATGTATTGACAAAACATAGTTCAATTCATACAAGCATTTAAATGATGTTCATATTTACATCTCAAATGAAGACTTGAGGAGTCTAGGGTCTCCTAAAAATAACATCTGCTACAACATTAGCCTTGGGTTCTAAAGGTTAAATCACATATATTAAATAATGGTACCAGCCTGAGGCAGCTAAAGCTCTATATCCCTGGACTAGCCTCAGTCAGGTAGGCTTCTATCTACCAGTTCTTTACGTTGTGACCAAGATTTCATGATGGATGGATTAACAGAAATGTCCATAATCAATGGAATATGTTTGTAAACAGTGTTCATCTTGTCAAAAAAGCTTGATGATGATTAATGAAAAGAACGTTAAAATCCACTTAAACTTCCATTTACTGTTGACAAAAATGACAAATCAGAACAAAATATGTAAATGATTAATGATGAATCTAGAGCTCTAAGAACAGGCCCTGTTATCAGGAGGTTCCTCAAGGCTCCAGCAATAATTATGTATGGTTAATGACCTGCAGAGGGAGCCACACTCTAACTTACAACACACTCACACTCACTAAGTCTATTGTCCAGCCTGTCCACAGCTCCTCCCGTCCTCCAACTCTACAGTTACACCACACACACACACACATACACACACACACACACACACACGCAGAAACGTAAAGCAGCCGGGTAATGCCAGGTAAGGTAATGCCAGCTTAGGAAATGGCACTAGGGTAATGCCAGCTAAGCCTACATTTCAGCTTAGGCTGCCACAGGTGATGGGCCTGCAGGACTGTTCAGAAACACTGCTTAACACTGACTATCTATTTATCTGTCGGTCTATCTATCTATCTATCTATCTATCTATCTATCTATCTATCTATCTATCTATCTATCTATCTATCTATCTCTCCGTATGTCTATCTCTATCTCTGTCTCACTGTCGATCTGTCTGTCTCTCTGTCCGTCTGTCTGTCTGTCTATCTCTCTGTCTGTCTTACACTAAACAGTCTCATTAAAAGTGTGAAACAGTTGTTTTACAGTCTGAGTTCAGGACTGCAGGGTTGGGAAAAACAGAGCAGGCGCTGGAACAGCGGGGAGATGAGGTTGGAGATGTGCCCGGGGAGCAGCTCCATCACCGGGACGTGTTCACACTCGCTCAGCAGCTCCACTGCGGATCAAACAGCGTGCTTCTTTAACCCCACCCGCATTCGGGAAACCCCGCCCCCGCTCTCTGATTGGCTACTGCGGTGAAAAGGGTGGATTCAATTACTTTTATTTGTTTATTCATTTACACTTTCATAAACTTCATTATTGTGAACATATTTTATTATAATGCATTTTCTAAAATGTACATTTTTCAAAGTTAATGAGATAATGTTTTGTGATTGGTCAGTATTATTTTTAATATGTTCATTCACAACTAAATAGATACTTTAAATTCATTATTACCTATTAATAACAGGTATATACCTGCGTTACAAATTAGTGTGTAAACAGAATACTGAATTAATATTAGATTAAATTTGAAAATGTCATTTAATATAAAGTTCAAACAAACTTTTTGGGCTATAAATAAAAAAAATTAAATGTCATTAAAACGTCATATCAATTCATAATTAAACGATCATTTATAGTAATATTATTTACAACGATTATATTATTATTATTAATGGAGATAATAATAGAAACAATAATAATGACAATAATATATAATTATTATTATTAATATAATAAATAAAAATAATGACAATAATAATAGTAGTAGTAATAATAATAATACTATTAAAATTATAAGAACAATGATGATAATAATAATAATAATAATAATAATAATAATAGTAACAGTAATGATAATAATAATAATAGTAACAGTAATGATAATAATAATAATAATAGTAACAGTAATGATAATAATAATAATAATAATAATAATAATAATAATAATAATAATAATAATAATAATAATAATAATAATAGTCTGTAGTAGTCTTAACGCGTCACCTGCGCTGCGATTGGCTGCTGCTATCTTACAGGACACTCAGAACCAATCCCAGCGTAGGAGGCGGGGCCTGTCGTAAGACGGGTGGTAAAAGAAGAAGAAGAAAAGTCTCACCGCGATGTTAATAACGGGTATTAAACGACCGTCGCCATAAAAACATGGGTCCTCTTTTTTCCTCCCTGTCTCCTGTGTGTTACAGAGCTGCGATGCTGCTGAGTCTCTACCTGATAAGTGCGATGTTCTCCCGAACTGTCGGCCAGGAACCTGAGGAACCTGTCTCCTACACGGCAAGTGCTTCATATACACCTTACTGCCTGAGTGTGTGTGTGTGTGTGTGTGTGTGTGAGAGAGAGAGAGAGAGAGAGAGAGAGAGAGAGAGAGAGAGAGAGAGAGACTGTGTGTGTGTGTGTGTGTGTGTGTGTGACAATTTGTGTGTGTGTGTGAGAGAGAGAGAGAGAGAGAGAGAGAGAGCGAGAGGTGAGTGTGTGTGTGTTTGTGTGTGTGTGTGTGTGTGTGTGAGAGAGAGAGAGAGAGAGTGAGAGAAAGTGAGAGAGAGAGAGAGAGTGTATGTGGGTATGAGTGTGTGTGTGAGAGAGAGAGAGAGAGGTGTGTGTGTGTGTGTGTGTGTGTGTGTGGTTGCAGCTTGTTAATAGTGTTTAATGGTCAGTTTGTTTCCTATCTACAGTGCACAGATGGATATGACTATGACCCAGTCAGACAAGTGTGCAAAGGTATGACTCAGTCAGCATCCTCAGTTATCCATCTGTGATACTTTCCCCCACTGTTTGTTTGTGTATGTGCTTGAAAAGTAGTGTTAGTGTGTCATATATTCAGTACTGTAACCTACACTGAGTACTGTAACCCACATTCAGTACTGTAACCTACACTGAGTACTGTAACCCACATTCAGTACTGGAACCTACACTCAGGACTGTAACCTACACTCAATACTCAGTGCTATGACCTCTATTCAGCACTGTACAATGTATTACTTACACTATCCTACTTTCACTACTGTAACAGAGTATATTCAGCACTGTAACATGTAACGGCAATGTATCTAATAATCAGTACTGTAACCTGTACTAAGGACTGTAAACTACAGTACATATAGTGTGTATAGTGTAATCTGTAGTCAGTAATGTAACCTGTATTCAGTACTGTAATGTGTAATGTACACTGTAAGCTATTTTCAGTACTATAACCTGTGGTGAGCATTGTATCATTTTTCACAACCGTAA
This sequence comes from Acestrorhynchus altus, assembly GCA_034509495.1. Taxonomy (NCBI): domain Eukaryota; kingdom Metazoa; phylum Chordata; class Actinopteri; order Characiformes; family Acestrorhynchidae; genus Acestrorhynchus; species Acestrorhynchus altus. Next base: position 9,443,207 of record CM067525.1, on the reverse strand, counting down.
CCTGTAGTGAACGCTGTAACTATGAATCAGGATTTTTACTGCAACCTGTTGTCAGTACTCTAAATTGTCAGTAGTGTAAACCAAATTCAGTACTGTAACACATGGTCAGCATGGTGCAGCTCTAAGCATAAGTACTTCTTACTGCAGTCTTCTGTCAGTACTCTAAATGAGACAGCAGTGTAACCTAAATTCAGCACTGTAACGTGTAGTCAGTACTGTATTTATAATAGTCAGTATTCTTACTGCAGTCTCTTGTCAGGAATCTGTAATCGGTCAGTAATGTAACATGACTGGCTCTGTAAAAGTTCAGCAGTACAACACTCTCTGCCCTCTTTCCACAGACATTGACGAGTGTGCCATAGTGGCCGATGCCTGCAAAGGTGGCATGAAGTGCGTGAACCACTTTGGCGGTTACCTGTGCCTGCCCCAGAATGCACAGATCTTTGTGAGCAGTGGGAATGAGCCCTCGCAGCCCGCCGAGCCCAGTGTGCCCCACAGTGTGCCCCTCAACCCTCCCACACAGGGACGGGGCCAGGCCATCCGACGTTTCCCACCTTCTTCCAGGACCCTCCGCTGCTCACCTGGCTTCACCCTAGATGAGCAGAACTACTGCCGAGGTAGGGCCCTCTTAACCAACCAGAGTCCTTGGGCAAGACTCTTAAGTCCTACCTGTGTCAACAGCAAGCACTGCTGAGCAGTTCAGGCTTGATCTGTGCTGCATCGCATTTATTCAGTACTTAAGTTGTTGCTTGATGTATCAATCGTAAATATGTCTAAATTAGGGATGAAAAATGCTTATAGTTATTTAATCTCAGAATGCAATATGCTGTTCATTTTTTCAGAGAGGGCAGAAAGCTCTGCTCTGATTGGCTGTTTTATGCCACAAACAATTAGCAGTACCTATTAGAACCTAAACTATTATAGCACAGTTTTAGCACTATAACAATAACACTATAATTATTTCATAGTCTTTCCAGATAGTGCTGCTCTTCTCTCGAATCCTCTGAGTACAATGGATTTGGGGCTTTAAATAGAGCTTTCTCGAGTGGGCGGGACTTATGTAAATTTGGAAGGTGTTAAGACTGTTATGTAACAGTTTGGGGGTTTTGGAATTGGCCCATTTTACAGCTCTGGTTTGTGTCTGCTAAATGTTCATTTGAAGGAGAAACAATAGTGTTTGAGGTTCACACTTGGTCACTTCCATGAACTACACTCTTATTTTTCAACTATGCAGAGATAAAGACATTGAACTGGTTTGATCATGTTTTATTGGCACCCAGATGCTGCAATGAAAAATAGCTAAGTGAAGATGCCAGTTTCTGCGATTAATTGGGTATGATTTTATATATTTCTATGGAATTTCTGTGATGTTTCATATACCAGGTATTCACTTTTAATAAATAAAATAATAAAAAATAAACTCCGGAGAATGCCGTGCTGTGTGTGTTGTTAAGGGGGCAAATCTGTGAGGAGTGTTGTCCAGCATTGCAGCCATTTTGAAAGCCTTGGAATCTTGGAACCAAGTCGATACTTTCAAATGGGAATTAGATAAGGAATCAAAACAGGAATCCTGTTTGGCCAAATTTGACAAGCAGTTAGCCAACTGTGTCATGGAAGATGAGGGGTCTGTTAGTGTGCTGAGCACTGAAATCCACTGCAATGCCTCGGACACTGAGTTCAGCACGATTTCCGTCCTCTCCTTGCATGATAATCTCACAGCCATATCTGCATCTGCATCCATATCTGCACCTAACAAAGAGAAAGTTGTTCATATCTTTGGAAAGAATAAAGGTATGTAAAATTTGGATTCCTCATCAAATTTGTGTCACATGCACCTCTTCCCATCTGAAAATATCGGCTTGATTCCAAGATGGTGGCTTTCAAGATGGTCACCGTGTTGAACAATGCCCTTCACACATTTGCCACCTTCCCCTTACCTATATGCATCCCAGCCACTATTTCAGTTTTTCAGGTGTCCATACCTTTAGACCACCCTGTATATACACACGTGTATTTTTATTTTAATATCAGATGAAAATATAAAAAATATGAATCAAACATTAAAATAAAAACATTGATGTATCACATCAGTAGATTTCATTTTACACAAAAGCAGCACCATTACTCATCCATCTCAAACGAATCTTTAGCTATGGCACTGATTTTAACTCAGTAGTACTGAATTCAGTACTGTAACTATAACTCTACTAATACTAAAGTATTAGAACAATGGAGCTTATAGTAATTATCATCAACAATATCATTACTGACTTGCAGTTGCAGTTATAGCTGTCTTACTGTAAGCACTGATAGTAACCACTTATTCAGTATTGTAATTGTAACTGTCAGTACTTTATCCTGCCATCAGTACTGTAGCCTGTATTCAGTAATGTAACTGTAACTTCGTCAGCATTGTGTATTCTGGTACTGTAATCCAGAGGATTTGAATGTGCTTTCATATGCTTGCAGACTTCATTAATTGATAGCTGTTTTGTGGAATTGGGCGCTGATGCTGTAGCAGTTCATCCCAGTACTTTAACTGGTTGCTAATGGGCGTTACCAAGGGAACCTTGAGACTGTTATTGAGAAGCATGGCAGAGAGAACCCCATTCAGTCCTGCATGACTCTCACATAACCTGAGAAGACCACAGAAGCTCAAAGACTTCATTCAGTGGTTTGAAAGAGAAGATAAGAACTAAAGAGACAAGTGAACAACAAAAGGAAGCAGCCACATTCCCCTTATTGACCCTGCCCAGTGGTGAGCTGCTTGTCTACCAGCCTGTTAAGTAGTGAGACGTGACTCTGCCAGGCGAGCAGCAGTCAGAACCTACTTATCTTCTGTTTCACTGCCATTGGCTGCAACCGGTCTGATGTTTTTGGCTCAGGTTCAGTATCCTTTGAAAACATGCACATTACTTTTTTGTGTTGGATGTTCAGGAAACATAACAGAAGGGTTTAGACAGGTTTACTACTTTATTCCCCTTCAGATACAGAATTTTCCTCCACTGATTCTTTCTTCTTTAGAGTCTGAGTTGCCTTCACGAATGTCATTAGACCAGTTTAAAGTGCCCAAATGTTCTCCAGCTCTTCTAAATAAGTTTCATTTCATTTTCTCATTACAGAGCACAACCATTTTGTCTCCAAATTCAAATGCTAGGACTTGTGGGAGGTGCTGTTGTTTCTACTCTATTTTAGCACTGCATTGGCTACTGTGATCAGTAATGTTAACTTGGGTTTACAATCTCTTGCTGTTGGAGTAACTTTCGGTGTAACTTTAAACCAGTTGAACATATTTAAAGTGAAGTTCCCATTCCAAAGCATCAACCGGTCCAAATTTCAGTCACTTTGGGTTCTTGTTCAGTTCCTCTCTCTCCTTTCGGCAATTGATTGGAGGGAATTCCAAGAACTTGCCAAGGACTTCCTAATTTACTCGAATCTATTGGATAAAGAAACGAACTTAGGGAACTTTTTGCGGCAGCTGATGATAGGGGCCACTACGCTTCCATGGTATGCTAGGTGGGGAGCAGCATTAAGTTATACAAGTTGCACAGATGGTTCTACATTTACGTGGCTCCATCTCATCACGTACAAATTTCAGTTTGCCCACAGAAGTGAACACGGTTCAATAAATGTTCATTAGACACATGTCAAACTTCATCACAGGACCAATTTAAGTTTGGCTGAAAGTTAATTTACAAATATTTAGACAAGAAGGACTCATTTCCATAGTCAAACAATTTAAGTAAATTGGGAATTCCTTGAAGTAATCGCCATAATGTTGCTTTAAGGAAATATTTACCACTGTCTTACATTCTGAGCCCAATAATTGGCCTCCTGAACCCTCCCAGCTGGTGGTCCCTGAAAGATCTTTCCCTTTTCTACTCTTTTTGGGCCCTAATGGTAACTAATGAAATGATCGTGGCCAACAGGGGCTGCTACAAAATACAGTTCTGCATGTTCTACATCTGAAAAGCTCTACATGTTTCATATTATCTATGAAAGTGTTGAACACTCCACTGTGGTAGGACTCCATGGTCCATGCTCAACACCCACCATGTGTCCTTGGAAAAACTGAAGGCATCAAACATCTTGTGGATGCTGAATCATGCAACACATGATTTGTCCTGAACAATTACGCTGTGACCAGAGCAAATTACAAAGTAGATGTCAGCACAACTCCAACAAGAGTGATGATGGATGACGTAGCTGGCATGTTCCTTTGCTGCCGTGGTCTGTGGTCGCCCATTTGTGCTTCAACGGTTTATTTTAGTCATAAGTCAGCACCTCGCCAGGCATTCGGGCTCTCTCTAATTACATACAGATGAATAAGCTTTAGAGCATAATGGCTCAGCAGCGATGTTCATGGTAAAGTGCAGAAGCCGTGTGTGTGTTTGTGCTTTAGAGTGTTTTGTGTCTTGCTGAAGAAGGGTCTGGCAGAGCACTTGGTACTCAAACGCGTCTCAGGAAGTCTGAAGTTGGCCTTCATCTCGTGACTGAAGGAGTCCACTAGCTCTCCTCGGGCTGCTGACTTTATTAAGCCCTGCTTTACCGCACCGCAGAGCCAGTGTAAACTTAGCTTCCATCTCCCACTTCATTACTCAGTGTTATGATGGGGAAACCACCAAAACATTAACACAAGGTCGAAATGTTAGTCAAGGAACGCTACAGGGCCTACTACAGGGTTTATTTTATTTACTACTGTCTTCCGGCCATACAGTAGAGTGTAGGATTTGGGACAATGTTAAACAGTATTTATACTATATGTCCAAATGTTTGCGGAAACCCCTTCTAATGAATTCATTCACCTTTTTTTTATTGAACCCATTGCTGACCTAGATGTACACAGCTTGTCCAGTCCAGGTAGAGTCCCTGCCAGTTGGATAGGTGGATAAACATAAACCTCTTGTCACCATGCCTAATGCCAGGTGCGGGTTAAGGAGGCTCTAAAGCCCTCCAGGACCGAGCTGTAGATCAGTGGAACTATGTTTTATGGAATGATGGAACTTCTTCCAATACCTTTGGGATGAGTTGAGGAGTTTGGAATGAGGTGGGGTGGTGATCATCCAACATTCTGATCTCACTAATGCTCATCATTGAATGCAATCAAATCCTCACAGCAACGCTCCAAAATCTAGCAGAAAGTCTTCCTGGATAGAAGAGATTGGAAAATAAGCAGGTATTCCATGTACATATATTCTGTGTGGACTAACTTTCTGCTGACGTCCTGCCTCAGGAGGAAGCTCCATGCTTCTGTTAGCCAAAACATTATACTCCTTTAGAGGTGAAGGTTTCCTCTGTTTTTGAAAAAAAAAAGTGAATTACTGGCAAGTCACAAGTGTTTATCCTGCAACACTCATTTCTCCCATTCAGGTTTATGGGATTTATAAAACAGAAATGGATCTGGTGGACAAACTACATGGAACCATTGGACCTAATTATCAGGAGAAAATAAATAGCTGATTGTGCGTTTTGGCAGCAGTGGGAGTCACCTCGGACATTTGAACACCAAAAAATCAAAGAGGCAGCTAAAGTGGTCACTGGAACTTATTAACCTCAAACCTGAAAATACAACTTTTGGGGGTTTATATAAACGTGATCCAGGTACACAGGTGCTACAGCAGATTTCAGCTAGTGCTGCTTCTTGTTTTTTGCTTTCAAAGTGTCAGTGACCCTTTAACTCTTAGAACTCGAGATCCGTACAGCAGGCAGTTACACGCATTTTCTAAGTTTCATAACTCAGGATCAGCGTAACCCACAGACATGATCCACATATCAAAGAAAAAGACTCATATCCAACTGGACTAAATCCCAGTTTAAATGCCAAAAGATCCTTCCAGAGCACCTTTACCGGTCTGACTAAGTGTATAACTGCTGACTCTGAATGATCAGTGAGAGGGGGCAGGTTGAATCATGTCACTTGAGGAAAATGAGAAGGGAGGGCATGTTTGCTCTCTTTTTTGCTCACACAGTGTTCAAATTTCAAAATAAAAGTCCTGAGTCTAATACTGATACATACATAAATATCAGAGTAGTTTTCATTAGTAGTAATCATTTCCCAACAGGATTTCTGAGATTTAAAGTGTTTTATTCCTTATAACACCAAAAACTGGTGATCAGATCTTCAACATCAAATTTATACCTATACCTATTTATCTAAATCCTGTTCATTTTTCCATCCAAAATGCAGAAATATTTTAGTAGCCTATGCTCTCCTAAAAAAAGAACAATATCTAAAAAAAATCCTGGATGTCATTTAAGAGACCTATTTTACCACCCTGTTATTTTACCTTGGAACATGCTGATTGACAAAAGACTAATTATTTTCAAGTCTACATGTGCAAGCATAAAATAGTGATTTTCCTTCTGATATGTGTTTAGGTCTAGTTGAACTGTGTGAAACTTAGTTGTATTTTGTTTTTTATACACATGCAAAAACATTAATTCACCATCCACCTCTCAGAAGGCCGTGAGGAATGGGGATAAATGTATTTAATGGTTTGTGGGTTTAAACTATGGTTTGATAAAGGCATATTTTTAGTCAGTAAACATGTACATATCTGGGTTGTCTTTCTGTTACTCTGAATGTATAGAATTTAAGAAAATGACATTGTGAGAGAAATGCATGCAAGTTAACATTAACAACAGCCAGCTAAACTGTTTATAGTAAATATGTGTTTTTCTCATTTGCATTTAGTTCACAAGGTAGAGTCTTTTTCTCATCTTCCACTCCACCTTAAGTTGGGCAGCACTTATATTCCAAATAAAATGTAACTTACATTTAAGATGGAATAGAAGTGCTTACTCCCAGAGACAATCCAAACACGTCTTATCATAAGTCGTCCTGGTAATATATATATATTTACTGACTAAAATGATACCTTTTTCAAACTATTTTAATAGATGTTCAATAGAGATTAGGTCAATATTATTCCCAGTAAATTGTTTTGAAATTTGTATTTTGCCCTTAAATAACTTTAAATAAAATATTTCCAGGAAACAAGCAGTAAAGCTGACTGAGATTGGGATGGTCCATGGCCAAATGGTCCATAGACACTTGCAAGCAGTATGACCTGGTATTCGACCCTGTGATTCTTTAGACCATTAGACCACCAAGCACCTTTGTTGCAGGTTTTAGCTCCCACTGGCACTGGAAACATCACGATCAAGAGGTTTGGTTTTCCTAGCAACATCTATTCCCATAGAAGATCTCTGGAGATAGTGGTGCCTCCAGAAATCTGCACTAGTGAAATGTGCTGCTCTGTAGTCTCGACCTTACCATATTCTCCTGGGTTTTACAGTTTCTCTAGCTTTAACTAATGGTTTCTAAATTTTGGGTGTGTAAATGTGTCAAATTTTGGGATCTACAGAACCTTCAGATGAGGCAGAGAAGCATTTAAGCATCTAAATGGTTATTTGAACTGTCATGGTTCTGTATAAAAACGTTAGCTGTAGTGTAATGACATATCTCAATAAGTGTACAATTACAGCATTAAAGTATTTTCGGTTAATTTGGTTTGCTTTTCAAGCAGGAACGTGTAGAAATCACAATAGCTGTATTTGCTGAAGCAGGTTGTGCTCCAGTGAGTCAACACTGAGTCTTGTCTTTGATTTCTCAGTGAATTTGTCTTAATCACAGGTGTGTTGCCTTTGGAGGGAACTTCTCGTCTGCTATTAGTGCTTAACAGGCTTTATATTGTGCTTAGTGGGCCACGACTTCAGGCGCCCACTTTGTTGTTTGTCTTTATAAATTCATTAATAAAGAAACCTCAGGATATCAAATGGTGCTTATGTCATGCTTACTCCTCATTCTTGGCTGGAAAGCTGGAAGCCAAACCCAGCCATGCCAAAACCAGTCAGTAGAGCTGGTCCAGGTCACTGTGCACCTACAGACCAATCCCGTGTGCTTAATGTGAAAAATGAACTGGGTATAAGTGATTATTTGAACTGTACACTGCCACACAAAAATCTTGTATCTGGATTAAGCCATTTTCCCTTTTTGACATGTTAATCTGTCAGTGAAACACACTCTTAAAATGAGTGAAGCAAGAGAAATGCTTCAAAATGTGTTTGGTTATAATTTTACTGAAAAAAAAATAGTTTTTTTTACTTCTCCTGAACAGGGTTGGCATATATTAGGCAATGTCACAAGACAAGAAACACATAGTGACGGCTAGACAACTGGGTCAGAACATCAGGTCTTGTGGGGTGTTCCCTGTATAGAGTAGAGTAGTCAGTATTTACCAAAGATGCTCCAAGGAAAGATAAACGGTGAACTGGTGACAGTCTCAAGGACACCCATGTCTCACTTATGCTCATAGAAGCCTCACCTTTCAACTAACAGGTCTTAAAGGATCTGCTACCAACATTTTAGTGCCAGATACCAAAGTTCACTTTCAGTGTATTTTTATAGTTGAGATGTTTTGGTGTTGAAGAAGAAGTTTCTAACATCCTTAACACTCCTGGACAGAACAATAGTGTAGTGTTGGATCGCTACAAAACCCAGCATGCAGTTCTGTCTCAGGCAGATATGTAAATGATTGTGTAGGTGCAGTCTGAAGACATAAGAGGGCATAAATCCTCTTCTCCCACTGCCCTTTAAAAAGGCTCTTACAGACCACTTTTGGGTAGTGTACCTCTCTGTGACTGCGAGACATGCAATGCAATGCATGGTTTTGAGGAATTGCCCACCATCTAGGGCATTCATCCATCATCGGCTTCGTTTGCTGTTCTGCAATCCAGGTTCTATTTGGGATCTAATGATAGCAGTGAAGCTCTTCAGTCTCGCCTTTGCTGTGGAGTGACCCATCTACTGGTGTGATGATCCAGGGAACCGTCACATATGACACTCGATCACCCCTAGACACTGACAGCTCAGCGATATGACATCCTGCAGCCACATGTGTTGCCTCTCATGGCAAGGCTTTCAACTGGAATCTGTCAGCAGGACAATGATCGCCCACACAGCAAGGGTTTCCCAGAAATGTCTCAGCCTGATTGCGAGTTCTTTTGCCCGCCTGATTGCCAGATTTATCACCAATCGAGCTTTTACGGGACCAGCTGGGACACCAGCTTTGGCCCACTAAGTTTGCAGGATCTACAGGTCCAGCTGCAACTTCTATGGACAAATGTGGGATTGGATGCCATATGGAACCTGTAGGCCTCAATGCCCAAATGTATCTCATTTTGTAATCAGGCAAGAGGTGGCACAGCAAGGTACTAGAGCATCCTTTCAACAGTTTTCCCCAATGAACGAAATTTCTCTTCACACATAAAGTTTTGTTGCATTTTTTTGTGTAATATAAATGTTTTCTAATGAGGTTTGAGAACTGTTTGTCAATGTTTCTTCATATGGCAGCTGTAGAAAAAAAGCACTTGCTCTTTCTCTGACCTTCTGGCAAAATACCACAAGAGATGCATATAAATGGCCTCCTTTTAAACATAAGGTCATTCTCCATTTTCCTGCAGGGCGAGGTGGGCCTCCCGTAGACAAGTGAATGTTATTCCTCAAAATGGGAATCAGTCAGTCCTACCAATGTAGGATGGAACTTTTTATTATATTTATTTACATGTAGCTCCTAGACTGACATTGCATAATGTCATCTGTTTATGGTAGGAGGCGCTCTGGAAAGGAGCGCTAAATATTTGTTCAGTCTACTGTACGTCCTTTATGTATAGAGTAACTTGAATTCATCTCATTTTGTGTATTTGAGTGGAACACACTTACTTGACCTCTGTGGTCTACAGTCATGGCCACAGGGTTTGAGAATGGCACAAATTTGCCTCCTCAAATTTTTTAGAACCCTTCGTCAGATGTTTATATGGTGTCATGAAGTATAATTATAAGCATTCTTATGCATTATTAACAAATACATCCAGTTTATGAAGTGACTTAATATTTAGAGTGTTGACCCTTCTGCTTAAAGACTTAAAGACCCTTCTTCATCTTAAAGACCTTGGCATGCTGGATATCAGCTTCTGGGCAAACTCTTGAGTCCTGGCAACCCATTCTTGCCTAACCTGTGCTTGGATTTGAGTTTCTGGGTTTTTGTTTGTCCACCCTGTTTTTGAGGATCGCCCACTGCCCTCTTCTTTTCTCCATGATTTCTCAAACAGTCTGAAAGGGGCTTCATCAGAGCCCAACTTTACTCCAGTCTTCTGCAGTCTAATCCCTATACTTTGTGCAAAATGTCAGTCTGTCCTGGATGTTTACTCAGAGAGAAGTGGCTTCTTTGCAGCCCTTCTTGACACTAAGCCATACTTCAAAAGCCCTCATTGCACTGTGCGCTCATATGAACTCACACCTGCCCTCTGCCATTCCTGAGCAAGCTCTGCACTGGTGGTGACCTGATCTTGTAGCGGCATCCTCCTTAGAAGACGGTCCTGGACTGAGTTTCGTCAGTGCTCTGAAGCCTTCTTCACTGCAATTAAACCACTCTCCTCGAAATTCTTGATGATTGGATAAATGGTTGATTGGGGTTTGTTCGTGTTGAACAGCTCATTGTGGAATATCCAGGAAAGAAGACATTTCACAAACTGATGCAACGGTGACATTGTATTACAGTACCACACTGGAATTTAGTTAACCCTTTAGAATGACCCACTCTTTCACAAGTGTCGGTACTGAATGAAACCAATTGTCCCAGGACTTTAGTCCATAAAGTGTTCATGGTCTGTAGAATCAGGCCACTGTTGTTCTTCTAGTGTGCCTTAACGTGAGATCCAAAAAGTGTAGGGTTCAGCAGAGTTCATACAAGCCTCATATCCATTTTTCCTCTCAACGTGTTCAAAGCCTGTTGCATAAGAAAGCTTCCTAAAGGAAAGTCTTGTGACTCAGACAACTCAGATTTTGACTCTGATGGCACTTTGAGACTTGTCATCAGCTTGTTCTTTGGCATTCATCAGCTACACTGAAACATCGTTCCAACCTGAGGTTCCTTCCATTGCACCTCTGGCTCTGGGCAAAATCATTTTTCAGTATTGTTAGAACTGTCCTCTTGTCTCCCAAACTGTCTTTGGAACGAGTATTTGAAAGACCATTTAGCTCACTGTTGTGTTTTTGCCATGACAAACACAAATTAGCACACAAACGACCACACTGTGTTCTCGGCAGACATACAGCTCTCATGAACAACTGGCTCTGGAATGTTGGAGGATGATTTTTTTTTCCATTCTCACATTAGGATGGGAGAAATGACTCACCTCGAAGATAAGCATCAGATCAATTCATAATCTCTAAGAATGTTGCGGTCATGACCAGAAACAGATTGTGACCTCTAGGAGTATGTTATGTGAATTTCAGGCATCTAATGAGAAACAAACTCTTCTGTGACACTGATTTTGCAGTAAAGTTGAGTGAATACAAATTTTCAGTTTCTCTTAGATTTAATCAGGCTGTTTATGTCATTCTAAAGCAGCATTATTACCTTTAAACAGCTGCTTCAGTATCATGTTGCTGGTACACTGACTGTGAAAGGGAGAATGGCATCTCTGTCATTGCTGCTCCAGGTGGGAATGCTGCTACTGCACTATGGATGTTGTTGGACCTCTCTCCAAAACAAGTCATCCATCCATTTTCTGTACTGCTTATTCCTGAATAGGGTCACGGGGGAGCCAGTGCCCAGCCGACAACTCTGAGCGCAAGGGCGGGAAACAACCCTAGACAGGGCGGTAGTCCATCGTAGGGCTCACACACACCAATTCACCTACCATGTATGTCTTTGGACTGTGGGGGAAACCGGAGTACCCGGAGGAAACCCACGCAAACACAGGGAGAACATGCAAACTCGGAAACTTCCCAGGTCGCCCCAGGGGATTGAACCCAGGTCCTTCTTGCTCTGAGGCAACAGCACTATCCACCGTGCCGCCCCAAAACAAGTCATATTAGTGTAAAATATTACCCTACCACCACAGTCTACAGCCTTCTTTCACTTTAGAATGTCTCAGCTAGTCAACAAATGCATGTGTACAGCTGTCCTAGAGGGGGTGCTCAAAGTGTGATTTGTATTTATGGCAATGCTGTAATTGGGTCTGGGCTCGATCTGTATTATGCTTCATTGAAAAAGCACTTAAAACTATATAACCAGAGTGAAGGGGCAGAGCTGAACTGCTCTCAAACATCACAAAAGTAATTCATTTAAAAATATGGACCCTTTAAAAGTACACTTCCATTTCCAGGTTCCTGAAACTGAAAGTGTTTCTTTTATGATGCTGCTCCAGAGTTTTTCCCACACATAGCATATTGACAGCTTCCCATGTATATTTGGGCCTATATTATCATTATCCAACTTTAAAGAGAAAATATTTCATATTGTTATAAATAAACCTTCATGAAGTGTTTCACCTTCCCAACCCCCCCGTAGTACTCCCTCGTGTATTGTTCATGTGGGAAACACTGAACCTTAAGTGTAGACATCTCAGAAGAGGCCCTCAGCTCATACAATTCATTTGCGTGTTTGTGGTTTAGGGGGCATGGGTGGGATGTCTCAAAATTTTGCACTAATTGTTGGAGGAAATTCCTTCAGATCAGATGTCATCAGTGTTTATTTCTCAGCTATGTTGGTTTAGAAAGTGTTGTTTATTGGAGAGATGGAGCTGAGAGGAGAAAGCTGATAACACTTTCCATGCTAAGCAGATTTGACTGCGTAAGTATCGGAAGCTCCGTAGGTTTTCAGCACTGCAGTTTGGCAAACAACTCAATGTGCTTTCAGTTCCTAATTTAATAAGCTATAAAGTATTGAAAAGGTATATAAACCCATTTTAAAAGGTTCTATAAAGAAAGGAACCAAACCATTTCAGCATCCAATGGGTTTTATAGAGAATTACTCTTTAACTAAGGTACTTTTGCGGAACCTTAGTATTGTCTTAGAAGTTATTCATAGTAGAGGAATATCTACCCAGGCAAGGAAGTGTTAAAACATTAAAAGAGTCATGTTCTATATTTTTTTTTAGTTCTATTTAGTACTAAAATATGTTTTTTTATTAAAGGTCAATGAAGAATCATCTACCGTTGAAGCATCCAAAGAGTTTTGTGAGAATGTTTTAAGTTTTCCAGTAATGGAGAACCAGTTTACCACGAGTAGATGCCTTTAAATAGTCATTTAAGAATGCATACAAGAAGTTCCCCAATATTGGGGTAATTACTCCCTTTACCAAAGAACCACTAAAGAACGAAAGCACTTCTTCATCATAAAGTGGCATTTTATCAGAAAAACTAACCCACCTAACTATTCAAGCACCTAAAGATGTCTTTTAGTTGAGGTTCTACATAGAATGAATGCCTTCACTAAACACATACATGAGGTTCTCCTTCGTAGAAATGAACCATTTCACCAGATACGTGGTTCTGGAGTTGTCATAGTTCTATGTAGAACCACAGAGAACCCATTTTATCTTGAGGGTCCAAAGAGCAATAAATGTTGTTTTGTCATACTTATTAGGCCTTAAGTATTAATGTTATAGCTGAACTTTTTTAATAAAGAACCCATTTGTTCATGTGTAACTAACACTTCATATATAATGTAAGTAATATAGTTGTCCTCAATAATATAATGTCTTCATGGGTCATCTTTGGACAGCTCTAGCTAACACTAAAGTTGTTCCCTGTAGTGCTTCACCAGTGACACTGAAGGTTATTCCAAGATGAGTCTTATTCAGGGTCCAGGAAGCTGACAGTGATGCCTCTACACTTAATATGAATATTGAAATCTCACGAGGATCTGCAGCTCCTGGGTCATTACCATAGTTTCTAAACCTTTTGAAACCCCTCTCTCCACATATATAACCCTTGTTCTAGACTGCACCATGTATCCTGCCTGTTCCACAGCATTTCTCAGAGCTCTAGCAAGTATGGAAAGAACAAGGCCTGACAGAGACTGTGCGTTTAAGTGTGCAATGTTGTTATTATTGGGCTGTGTTTGCTGCACTCCAGCTGCTTCCTGCCCCTGTATGTGAGGAATTGTTGATCTTTCTGTTCTCCGTGCGATGCCAGAAGTCATCTGGCCAATCAAACCAACAGATCTGGCAGCGTGTCAAAAGAACCACCCGGCATGCCCTCCTCACTCAGGAAGGACCTCCGTGCTGTGGAGTTAAGCTGAAGAGCCCATAATGGTTATAGTGACTGTGTTATGAAATACTGGAGGACAATGAGGTATTGTGTTCTATTAGAAAGACCTTCATGGGCATCAGCTTATGATGATTATAAGGACACCTACTTAAAATAAAATGATTAAACTGTTTTATTCAGTAATCAGATGAAAAAAAAATGGACATATTTCTCAAAAAATATATTCTTTCCAACCTTTAATACCCAGATTCTGACATTCCTGTTTTCTTATTTGGGGATTTGTTCAGTTGTACGAAGACAATAGGACCCATCATAAGTAGGGCTGTGTGATATGGACAAATAAATCATATCCTGATAAAACTACAACACTCTTTGAAGTCATTATGTCTTTTGTACTATATTTATGCTTTAGACACAATAAATCATGTTTTATCCTATTCATAGTGTGTATGTGAGAGCCCGAATGGGGGCGAAGGGGAGCAGAGTAGAGGGGGAGCTGAGAGCAAAACCTTAAAATTCAATATAAATAATATCACCCATAGATCAACCCAACACATCAACCCATATGCTGCTCTGTTTGTATCATGATATAGATATAAATATCAATATATTGGTCTAATTGGTACCCTGTGTGCTTTTTTGAAGGTATAAAAGTTAGTAATTTGTGTCTGGGACCACCCGGGGTTCCATGCCGTTATTGCCAGAGAGGTGTCTTCAACTGATTGATCAATGGAAAAAACTGTTTTGAGATTTTCATTGGAACAAAGGCACCAACTGGCTGTGCTGTACCAAACCTAACACACCATTTCTGGCACTTAATCATTTCACAAAGTGCTTTGGTGGTGGCGCTAGTTGGCCTGGCACAGCTTGGTGCAACTACTACTTGGCATTCATCATACCTCTGTATGCACACCTTGAGGCCCACTGGACACTTACTTTCCTGGAGCTTGGTTGCTAGCCAGCCACCAAACCCTGGGTGGTCCCTTGCTGCCCATGCTTCCTAAGGTAAGGTATTTGCACTGCACTAACATTCACTCAGCACTCGTACACTTGCTTGTACATTTGCTCGTAGACTTGCTAGATGGTGTTCAGTACACCAACTTTATGGGGAGCATCCATGGTTTATGGGGATTCTGGTGGTTAGGGAACCAGTCTTGTGACTGGAAGGTCGCTGGTATGAATTCCTGAACTGGCAGGAAGGGTTTTGAGCAAGGCACTGAACTCCCCAGCTCCCCAAGCCCTGCGGATAGGGCTGCCCACCGCTCCGGGCATGTGTGCTCACTGCCCCCTGGTGTCTGAAGTCATTAGTGTGTACGTGTGTATGTATCACTGTGTGACCCTGTCGCTCAGCCCCTGCTCCCAACATACAGCCATGTTTGCTCAGGTAAGCTGCTCTACCTTAACCCTCTAGACTTGGACAACAGACACCACTGCCAGTCATGCTCGGGCATGGACTACCTACTTAAGGCTCCACACTGCCATATAGGTGCTTATTCTGACTGATAGCCCTGTATTTGGTGTTGATGCACTTGCTGCTTGGTGCTCAGTCTTTCAGTTTCACTGTTGATGTCAGGTTGTGTACACATGCTAGATTACCACGTGCTTCAGGCTGACATTTGTCTCACATTACCAAAAGCTGGATAGGTACTAAGGTAGTACTAGCACAAGCGACTCTACACCAGGATAATCAAGCACTTCAGTCAAGCACTGTAAACACTGTTAACTGGCCAAGGTCTGTTGCTACTCATAATACAACAGTGCCTTCTGTAGCTCTATACTTTATATTTCTATAACTGGGCAATGGGCACCATCGATGCCCATTGTGTTTGGGCATGGATCACATTGACCCACATATTGGCGCTATGGTTACTTGCCTTATACTGCAACGAGCTATTCAGGCTCAAAGGCTAGAAGTAAGCAATTGAGGCCTGTTTGCACTTGTATTGGTCAAAAATAAATCAGCTTAAGAACTAGTTTGAGCCTTGAACTGGTGGATTCAGGTAGTTTCAGCAGTCAGATAGTTGCGATTTTCTGATTTCGTCAGTCCTGACCACAAACTGCACTTCAAACTTTTTTCTACTTTATGCATCCTCTCACTCCCCTTTCTTGGAGGAGAGAAATCAGATGCAATTCTTCTGCTGCAGGCATGTACAGATTTCCGGGTGAATATAAACATAAACTAGGCTAGATAACCCAGCAGCTAAGTGTGATGCCAGAGTCAGGTAGGTAAGGTATTCAATACAAGAGAGCGCAGAACAAATATAGAACCTAAGGATATGTAGGAAACAGGTGTGTGATAAGCATTAACGTTGAGGTGAGAGTGACCTCCACGGACAGTTGTGTCAGCCTGGGTTTCAGCAATTCACAAGAAAATCAGCTTCTCAAATTTGTGTTGATGTTGTGTTGAAGGCTTTCTAAAGCTGTTGTGTGAATAGCTGGGCATATACATACACATTCATGATAAGGATGTGTTTTCAAATGATTGTTCATCCTGTACTTTCACAGTAACTCTGAGCTTGTGTCCTGCACTCACTCATATGCTCATAACTCGTGGCCTGCTTTCACATTGCGCGTAGTGCTTCATTATCTCTTTCTTGACTATTTATTTCTGTTCTGTTATCTGTTATTTCATTACTGTCTAATGATGACCAGAGGAGGATGGGTTGGATGGGTTCCCTTTTTACCTGTTAGAACCAGAGATGTGTATTTTTGGGGCAGTTTCAAGCTGTTTTTCATTCCTCAGGATCAGAGTAACCTACAGATATGGTGGCCTTTGACATTTGACATCATGTAAGCTCAGAAAACAGCTGAAGGTCACTTGTTTCCACCGAATTGAACCCCAGTTTAAATGCCGAACTGCATGCAGACTCCAACTGATCAGCCAGAGGGGGCAGGGCAAACCATGTCACTGACTCAGAGTTTGGGTTTAAAAGAAACATGAGAAGGGAGTGGTTGTTTGCTGTTTCTTTGCTCTCACAGTGTTCACATTTCAGAATAATAGTCCCGAGAAGGGATAAAACTGAATACAAAAATAATAAAGGATATTCTGGGCTTTTTTATTGTATTTGGACCTCTGTCAAGTATTTTGAGGAACATATTATACAGCAATGCTGGGTGAATTCGGGTCGTATACAGAGGTTGCATATTGAGGGCGGTTATGAAGGAATTGTCAGAAGTGGGTGGGGTAGGGCAGTGTGCAATTGAAGGTGTGGCATGGGAGAGTTATAGGCTTTCATTGGGCACATGCTTAATTCAGCGAAACACTGCCGAAGGAAGGTACCCACGTGAAGACCCCTGTGAAGAGCATGTGAGGTCGTGATTGGAGTATAGATGAAAGGAAGGGGTGTGAATGTGACTGTTAGATGTAGCATCGTCTCGATCTCCTGGGTTATTTCACAAACAGAAAATGTTTAAGGAAAGGTTGCTGATTGGATCGTAAATGACCGCAGCAACCTTTGATGTTAGATGTAGGACAGTCTTATCTTCCTGTAGCTTTCTTTAACTTAAGGACAGCAACGTTAGGGGTTTGTTTGTAGTAATGTGTGAAGACAGATGGTAATGAAAATGTTGCTGATGGGAAAAGGGGTGTGTCCTATGTATAACCCAGTTGTTATGTGCAGGATTTTGCCGTCTTCTTCAAACTGTCATCGGTCAGTTTCTACATTTCTGAGGTGTGAACTGTTTTTTTATCATCCTTACAAGCCAAAGTGTAGGTAGATGTTCTGTGACTATCTATCTGAATGCATTGACAATGAGACGAAGCACAGACGATTGGGAGGGTAGGACAGCTGAGTAGAGTATGATACCTTTTTACTCAGAAAAGTGATTGATGATGTAGGAAACAGCAGAGAAGTGAACAGAATCATTTGCACGGTTCTACCAAAGCAGTTACTGTTTGGACAAACTGATGAGATGTGGCTTTAATGATGTGCACAAGTGACTAGTTTAGGTGGGGCTTGGACAAATAGATCTGAGACATTGAATCGTGATGTGAGAACTGCCCCGAAGTGACTCAGATCAACATATCTGCATCTCAAAGGAAGACAAATTTATATATTACATTAAATACATTTTGAATGTACAAGTACATCAAAGTACAGAAGCTTCCCACAAAATTGGCCTAAGGTTCTAAAGGTTAACAGTATTAATATGATGTTGGCCTGTATGTCTGACATAATGAACTGCAGTAATAAACACTTATAATGAGGGTAATCATGAACATAAACATTGTTTTAAGGGTAGTTTGAGAAACAGTACTCGGTCTCTTATTTAGAAAAACAGCTGTTTTTCACAACATGTGAAATATGTGTTCTGGAAAGCCGTACGGGGATCTATGAATGTTTCGGCTTTGTTAGAACATTTTATTTTCATGGCAGGAACAGAACATTTCTGCCATTCTCGCAGTGTGAACTACTTCCTAACCTTTTCTCTGGCATTGCTCTGACAGCTCTGATATCTATTGCGTCAGAGGTGGCAGGTCTGGATTCCTCCTTCTGTTCCGTGGTGTTGGTGGATGAGCCGTGTTGTTGCGAGCCTGCAGCGTGCCCTTGGTTGCTGCGAATTCCTGGGTGTGGTGCAACAGATGCTGACCTCTGCAATGACTCAGGTCCCGTTTCTTTGAATGTTAGACGTTATCTAACAAATATGAGTTTCATATTTTTCTAACACAAGCAAGACTCTCGAGCTCTGTGGAGGAGAAAAAAAAAAAGAAAAATTGGATGTAGTTTAACACCTTTGAAAACACTGCCAGTAAAATCACAACCAATCAAGAAAGTCAGTTCATAACTGAATGTGAGTTAATTGTTCTCATATGACTCTCCTGCATGATGCTTATCTGTTTTCCTAGGGATCTGTATGAATGTCAGCTTCATTTGGTTGATGGAAGGCAGTTGGATCCAGACTGCTCGCCCAAACTGGCAGAGCAGCAGAGCATCTCTGTTTTCTTCTGCTGTCCAGGAAAAGGTCAACTGTGCATGGATCGTTTGGAATGTTAATTCTTCTTGTCCATTGGAGCTACTTTGGGGAGGATTTTATCTGAGGTTACAAACTGGAGAGAAACAGTTTATTTCAGTTTTCTCTGCACAGAAGTGTTACCAGGAACAATAAGTGATAAAAAAAAGATGGGTTGGAATGGAGATGTAGAGGTTTCTAATGGTGTCCTGTGATAATCCATCCCATTCAGCTTGAATATTCTCACTCAGTTCCCGCAGATTTTCAGTCAGGGACAGGTTTGGCAATGTGAAGTGTGCATTCAGAAAAAGTAGGGCCATTGGTTGTAGGATCTCACTAATAACACCCAGAACGTTTGGACATGTGACGCATGGCAAAAGATTGTTGATGTTCAATCGGTTTCAGGTCTTGTCTCAAGGACATTCACAGAGTTGTCCTGATGCCACTCCTTCGTTATCTTGGCTGTGTGCTTAGGGCCGTTGTCCTGTTGGAAGATAAACCTTCATCCCAGTCCAGAGATCTTTGGGTGCAGCAGGATGTCACTGTACATCGCTGCCCGTCATCTTTCCCTCGAACGTGACTGGTCTCCCAGTTCCAGCTGCAGAAAAACATCCAACAGCATGATGCTGCCACCACCACGCTTCACTGTAGAAATGGTATTGGCTAGGCGTGGTTCTACGCCCATGGGTCAAATTTTTATTGGGCACAATTCAAAAAACGCTGGATATTGGTGGGGACGCTTCATCCCTGTCCATGTTAAATCTACACCCTTGCTGCAGATGGACTCTTATGTTTACTGAGGAGTGGCTTCCATCTTTCCACTCTACCATAAGGCCTGATTGGTGTAGATTGGTCTTTCTGTAAAGTACTCCCCTCTTCACGGAGCTTTGTCAGAGTGACCACTGGTCACCTTCCTGACTAAAGCCCCTCTACCATGATGACTCAGTTTGGCCGGGTGGCCAGCTCTATGAAGAGTCCTGGTGGTTCCAAACTTCTTCCATTTACAGATGATGGTGGCCACTGTGCTCACTGGGATCTTCAATGTAGCAGAAATGTTTCTGTACTTTTCCCCAGATCTGTGTCTCAATACAATCCTGCCTCTGAAGTCTGCAGACAGTTCCTTCGACTTCATGGGTGGTTTGTGCTCTGTCCAGCATTGTCTACTATGGGACCTATAGTCCAATCGTGTCCAATCAACTGAGCTTACCCCAGGTGTCCAATCAAGCTGTAGAAACATCTGAAGGATGATCAATGGACACAAGATGCACCTGAGCTCAGTTTTGATGGTTCTTGGCATATCTATGTTATATTGCATTTTAATTTCGAACCACCTTTCTGAACGTTGTTAGTTTCGTTTGTGACGCGTTAACTGCATGCTGAAGGTGTACAAGTCACGTCAAACTTCTCTGAGCTTAAAACGGACATGTTTAAGTGGATTCTGACATTACTTGGCTGTAGATCACATCTATAAAACAGCCTCTTTGACATTGTTTCAGATGAATGTGGTTTATGCAGGCACTAAACAATGCTAACAAATGAATTATGGCTTCAGTAAGTTAGCTTGCATTAGTTTTAGGGCAACTACAGTAAAGAGCAATGAGGATTTTACTTCTTTGACAACTAATGTTAGTGTTGAAACGTACTAGATTATTTATCGGTCACTTTACTCATCCATGCAGTGAAACACACACATACACACTATGTGAATACACACTAGGGGGCAGTGAGCACATGTGCGGGCAGCCCTGTCCACACAACCCAGAGAGCAGCTGGGTAGCAAAGTGTCTTGCTTGTCCTGCCAGTTCAGGGAATTGAACCTTCCAGTTCCAGATAGGTTCCCTAACCATCAAGCCATAGCGGCCTCTTATTAAGGGTTCCGTAGGGTTACCACCTGTTCAGGTTTTGTGTAATATGAATAATTAAGGTTTTTGGTTCATAAACCCACACAAATGTGAAAATTGAAGTTCAGGCCAAAACCTAAAGTCTGTGAGCTTGACATTTTAAAAGAATCTCCACACCACGTACAAACCTTAAATAAAGGTTTCCTAGAACTTCACGTTCAAGCCAAGAACCATTTAGAAACTTTTGTTTTTAAGAGTGCATGACTTGACCTGTTTCAGATGCTCCTTCTTCTCCCTTATCAACACTGATCTCCTCAGCATGTGTCATAAAATACACTGCTAATGCGTACCTTTGGCAACCGAGTCTGCCGTGTGTTATCGTGTGCGGGAAGTTTTAAAGGTGTTTAAGGCTCTTGTGAATGTATTCCCTTAAGGCCACTACATGACAGGCATATAAATTTGACGTTGTGAAATTTAATGGATTGTTGACTTTGAATGCATTGCCCCTGCTGATGTTTTTTTCCAAGGATCTGTGCTCTCCAAGAAATGGAACCAAACAGCTTTACTGTCCAATGAGATGACTCAAGTAGTTTTTTGGACAGCATCCCAATTTCCATTACAATAGTTCAGTGGGAACACAAACCAAATGCCCCCAAGTGTGGTGATTACAGCAAGTTCTATCATGTCAGCAGCAGATCTGGTGGAAAAAGAGAACATTTCATGTGAGTTATAGCCAAACACCAATTAGCACGAGGCTTGAGGTTTCATGGAGAAAAGACACGGGGCAGCTGGATGGCCTCTCAACTGCTGTGTCGTTCCATTACGCCTCAAATAAACGGATGTGTTTAAAAATGTAGTTTTGTTATTAACCCCGTAAATTCCAGTGAAATTACTCAGTTATTCATCTTGAGGCTTATTATCTAATACCTTATGTGAGCTGTTTGGTAGCTGCGTTTGCTTTTATACAACAGTGTGTAAAAGAAAGAACCTGAGAAATGAATAAAGCTGAGCTGTGAACATAGCATTTAATTTGTATCAGCAATGTGTTATCATGACTTTCTGCCAAGTTATAGTTCTTTTACTAGCAGCGTGTTGCTACATCACAGATTAAACTCCATTTCCCACTCACTGTATTTCTTGTATTTGTTTTGAGTGACTGACTGACAAGACTGGCCCCCTCACGAGTCTCAGGGACACACACAGGAAAGGGCCGAGTTTTTAAAGTGGATTGGAGACCTAAGCGGGTCCACAATCAGTACAGGCCCATGAGAAATTTGCAGCTTTTCCTCTGAGACTGCAACATTGTCTTAATTCTTATAATTTAATTTTGTTCTTTTGCTCAGCATTACGTTACTAAAAGTGTTGCTGCTATTATTTACTCATAAGCACTCTTCATCAGAGTGATACAGTGTTTATGAGAAAATATGATGGTGGGATTGGACTGTAAAAAGTTTCATGCCCATATATTGTACGATAGGTCAGTTATCATCACAAGGCTAAAGGTAAGTTTGAGATGTAGGATGTACAGGGGTTGGACAATGAAACTGAAACACCTGTCAGTTTAATGTGGGAGGTTTCATGGCTAAACTGGAGCAGCCTGGTGGCCAATCATCATTAATTGCTCATTGCACCAGTAAGAGCAGAGTGTTTATTAGAAGTTAGTTTTGCTCAAAACTGTGCAATGCACACAACATTATGGGGGACATACCAGAGTTCAAAAGAGGACAAATTGTTGGTGCACATCTTGCTGGCGCATCTGTGACCAAGACAGCAAGTCTTTGTGATGTATCAAGAGCCACGGTATCCAGGGTAATGTCAGCACCACCAAGAAGGACCAACCACATCCAACAGGATTAACTGTGGACGCAAGAGGAAGCTGTCTGAAAGGGATGTTGGGGTGCTAACCCAGATTGTATCCAAAAAATGTCATTCCCAAGATGAACTGATGCTGTATTGGCCGCAAAAGGAGGCCCTAGTACACCATACTAATCAATTATTGTGGTCTAAAACAAGGTGTTTCAGTTTCATTGTCCAACCCCTGTATATAAGAGATGTAAGCTGTATGAAAAACTTTAACATACTGTAGGTTGTTAAAGTTCTTCCTTTCTCTCTTCATTACCAGGTTATGTGTGTTTGAGGTGGGTCTCCAAACTGTGCTGGACACATTTTGGCCTCAGGGACAGTGGTCTTTGGTGACCAATGCCATATGTATTTGAAGTGTCTTTTGAGCAGTTTTTCGCTGGGCCTGGTCTTTAGTGCAGCTTGACAGAGTCAATATTTTTTTAGATTTATTAGCTGCTATAAGCATCAGCAATGCTGTAACAATTAAGTTACATAATAGATGTATATGTGAGGTAAAGGTCTCATGTGCTTTCAGTTTAGAACACCAGGATGTGTCCGATTTTTGTATGAAGTCTTACTGTCTGTAATTATGTCCCACCACACTTGGAAGATCGTTTAGATCTAAGAACATAAAGGCCTTCTCTAAGACATAAAGGCACACGATAAGTCATAACATTCAAACCACTCACAGATGAAGTGATCTGTTGCGTCCCATACTCCATCTTGTATGAAAACGTTTTTTTGTTTTTTTTGGGGTTTTTTTTTCATTCCATATGTGTAAACCATTTCAAAATGAAATGAAAGAAAGAATCTCAAAATAATGAAAAGGTTTCTCAAACTAGTGACAAAAAGCAATAATGACTAACAATCTGAATATAATAAGAAAACATCTAAAAATAATAGGAAATGATCTGAAAATAATGAGAAAGGATCCCAATAAAACGGTACAAATGAAGCCTCTCATTATGAGAAAGAATCTTCTCAAAAATAGTGAGAAAGAATTTCAAAATTGTGAAAAAGGATCTCCAATCAATGAGGAATGATCCCAAAAAAGCAAGAAAGAAATTCAAATAGCAAGACAATAAGGAGGGATCAGAATGAGAACCCAGAAAGTTGCCTAAAGTACCGAGAAATAATGAGAAAACATTACAAAATAAAAAGAAAATATCTCACAACTGTGAGAAAAATTCAAATGTTTTGTTTTGTTTTGTATTTTGTACAGTGTCCTTGAGTGCTGAGAAAGACGCTTACAAATAAAATTTATTATTATTATCATTTTTATTTAATTTTTTTTATTAGAAAAAATTCAAAATAATGAGAAAATTTTGCAAAGTAGTGAGAAAGTATCACACACTAGTATCTCAACATAGTGAGAAATCTCAAAATAGCAAGAATGTTTCTCAAAATAGCAAGAACGTAACTCAGAATAATGAGAAAGTATCTTAAAATAACAAGAAACAATTTCAAAATAATGAGAAAGTATCTCAAAATACTGACTAAGGATGTAAAAATAATGAGAATGAATCTCAGAGTTAATGAAGAAGCTTCTCAAAAATAAGAAAGTATGCAAAAAATGAGAAATGATCGCAAAACAACAAGAAATGACTCAGAATATCATAACAATGACACGCACATATACTAAATAACAAAATTAATTATGTGCAGATTTTTAAGTTTAAGGAATGGCTTCCATACCTTTGGAAGAGCAACAACTAACGTAGACATTTGAATATTTGCTCACTGGACCTGCTGTCTTTCACATGCTTCACAAGGTTTATCTTCTGCTCCGAGCACCAGCACTGCTGTAACTATTAAGTTACATAATGATGGTGTTTTTGTTGGATATAAATGAGAGGAACTGAAGTCGGGCCCATATTTATGCCTTTGCAGATTAAGGGGTTCATTACTGACTTAACTAATGGAGCCTGTTTAGGCTCTGTTCCTGCTGTAGTTCAGACACTGTCAGCTCACATTTTGGCGCTCCATCTTTCACAGACTGACAGAAAGGTGCCTGGAGAAAAACGAAGGAGAGCAGAATTTCTGCCCATAATTGAAACATATGAAATTGATGAAATCAAAGAAGAAACATTAGTTGCAGAAAAAGAAGAGGACCAAGACGAGGGAGTGAGAACTGTTCACTTTTTCCACAAACACTGATGGGGCTTGCTCACGCTAGCTTTTGTGGTGGCCGAGTGGGAGGTCAGCCCAGGTTTGGGAGGTTTTGAGGAGGTGGAAGCGGAACAGGGACCAAACGGGGGCTCCGGACTTCTGTTTACTCAGACTTAAGGCTCCAGGTGGGGCCGGTGGCCAACATGACTTCACTTAAATGGAGTTTGTGTGTGTTTGTTTTCATGCACTTTCAGGACGTCATATTGATTATGAAAAAGCAATTTGCAATATCAGAACCAGCAAAGAGCTTTAAAGAAAAAAAGCTTTTTTCTCTTTGATGAAGCAAAGGGTCGTTTGTATGGAGTTAATGTTGAGTTACAGGTAGTTTCACTCAACGAGTTCAGTGGATGTGAAGAATTGTGAAGGTGATTTGAAAGAAGGGGTCATGTGTTAACATGTAACTTGGTCAGTTAAGATGTTTTTGATTGAAATAGCTTTTATTTCAGTAAATGTGACTCTTAATGCTGCAAATTGAACAAATGGTCATTTTATTATTGGGAGGTTATTTAAATAGAATTAGATTTAAACTCTAATCATTATATATACTGTATATTATATTCTAACTCTGTCATTTGCATTGACCATTTAGGAAAATCAGAGAAAAATGTCATTTGGACAATAATTTGGAATGCTGTGTATTTAGCACAAGAAACACTAGCAAGTGATGAAATCACCAACCACTGGACTATTAAATTAGCTGCCCACTAATTTGGCCATCAAATTTAATCAACTAAGTCTACCTGTCATTGCACCCCAAGTTGGATTTGATTAATGTTCTGTAAACATTAACAACTAAATCTAAAACCAGGTGCGTGAGATGTTTAGGGCACCATTGCCTTCCTTTAGAACAGCTTCCATTCTTCTCAGGAGATTCACTTTATTTACATGCACTTTATAATCCAGTCTTAATTGGATTCATATAGTTATCTGATTATTCAAGGGGTCAGGTAGTCAGCATAGTCCACTTTTTTTGATTGGAGAAAGGTCCAAATGATGTTATGGTTTGGTTCCAGGAGCAGCTTCAGCAGTCTAATTTGTCTGTTTGATCAGTTTGAGAACTGCAGTCATCTTCTGATGGTGGAAGTACTGATGTAAATACCTGTGGATGTTTTCAGATCTGAAGTGAGGTCTCATATTTCTCTCTCACTGATGAAAGCTGTAGGTATCGTTTAACCGGTGAGGGCAGTTTTGGGGGTCTGCTAGGTCTTGCACCATGGTCAGAGGACTTTCTTCTTAATTATGAAATGATAATGTATGTGAACTCCTCATTCCCTGAACAGTGAAGAACTTGTGTGAAATTCTGATGCATTGCGGAGTTATGGTCATTTTAAAATCCAGGAATCGTGTTAATGGTAATGCATGGCTGGCCCAATGTTTTCACACAGTAAACATGTTTTTACCTTGTAAAACCCAGCGAAACGAGTAGGAGCTGAATCACTGGCATGGTTCTAATAAAGAGCTATTCCCAACAAGTGCTCTCAAGGATTAAGAAGAATTTTAAAACAAACATGTGCTCTTCTAATAGGCCTCCTCCCTCTCTGTCTGTCTTTCCCTGTCTGACTTTTATGACGGCCGCTGCTTTGAACTGCGTTGGGGTCTCCTACAGGGGGATTTTCACAGTGCTCCACATGATTGATCTCCTCAACATCAGTGCATGAGGAGTCTTGGGTGGTCTGCGGTTACCCACCCTATAGCAAATAGACAACAAATGGGTCTATTAGCAGTGTGCATTTTCTGTATGCAAGTCTGTGGCACATGTTCCTGAAAAACAGAGTTTTCATGTCTTGTTGGGACAAAAAGTACATATTAAATATATTAAAGCAAATTGTGCAATTGAGTATTTATTTTATTGATGGATGGCCCTAATATGACCCACCACCCAAATAATACCTCTGTGTGGTCCCGTGGGGTCAGGACCATTGAAGAACTGGGTGAAAGTATGCAGAGAACAGATGGACTGCAGTCTGTGATTACAGAAATACAAAGTGTATGGTAAGAGGAGTGTAGATACTAGGGATTTGTAAACTGCTGATATCGGTCAGGGAATGAATCAGAGAAGGTTAGATAGAAGATAAGGCTTGTTTGAATATAGGTTGAAACAGAGTTATTTATTTACATTAGCCATTAAGCCATTAGGGGTGTAGTTTGTGCACTCCGGGTGCCAAACCCAGATAAATGGTGAGGGTTGCGTCAGGAAGGGCATCCGGCGTAAAACTTTAATGCAGTTCATAAAGAGAGCAGCTAAAAGGAGAAGAAGAAGATTTATATTCTGTGATTATGATTTATTACAAGTTAAAATGCTACTACAGCTTTAGAATGAACACAACAAAGTTCAGCCACAAACTCTGATGCTTTTGGCTGGAGTTTGGAGTAGCGTCTGGGTAGGTAGATGAAGCCAAAGCCCCCCAGTGAGGTGCAAAAAAGAGATAAGAAGGGAGGCATTGGGGAGGTGGAAGGTGCAAAGGTATTTGAGGAGGAGATAATGGCCTGGACCATCTCCAAAAATGAAGTTATAATATAACTCCATATAAGTTCTGTAAAAAAAACAAGTTCTGTAAACTTGGTTAAATTATTCATTTGTGTGATTAATCACACGTTAATATTGACAGCATCTATCTATCTATCTATCTATCTATCTATCTATCTATCTATCTATCTATCTATCTATCTTACAAATGGGGAGAGTGGTCACTGGTTACCTGTGGAGGTGAGTTAATGTAATTATTACTAGAGTTTCTCCGTGATTTCAGCCCTGTCCAAATGTGCCATGTCAGTCATTTTTGCAAACCACACACTCCAATGTCAGCAAAGATTTCAGAATCTTTTACCTTCTGTAAAACAACTCATAAAAATAACCACAGATTGTGTGATCCCACGTGAATCGACATAATGTTCTGTAATATTCTGTTCAAAATCACATTTTTTTTTCTCAAGTTCATATATTGCAGAGTATTGTGTAGCAGAGCCTGTATACATGTTATGAATGTGTAGGTGCTAATTGTGTATACATTGTATTATCAGTGGTATTTACATTAGTTATCATCCTCTAATACTTTTTTGGAGGTAGACATCAGTGCATATATCAAGCCACCAATTTCACAGATGTCACGGAGTAAAAATGACGTTGCTCCCACTTGCCATGTGAACGTGATCTCATCCAAATAGGGCTTTAGATGGTGAGAAAGACTGTGCAGATGGGCTTTAATATAATTTAATATCAGATTAGTATTGTGGTTATCGTGGATAATTAGCCCCCAAACCTACAATAACAATATTGTGACTGTTGTCCCAGCACACATTACGGGGCCAGTTCTGTGTCTATTCAATCAGGGTCATGAGCAGGAATTAGAACTGTGTTTAAAATGTAGCATGGAATGGAATTAGGCCCATACTTCAGTACAGTATCTCTGAATAGTACACCAGCCAGTTTATACACAGTTGTTTGACAGAGTCAGATGATTAGCATTCTCCTTCAAGCACTCAGTGATGTTTCATGGCTGTTCATTACAATGGCGCAGTGAAATGCTTGAGATGTATTAGAGGTTGGTCTTGACCCTCTACCTTCCTGACTGGTGATGTTGATGTGGAAAAAGAAAGCTTGAAGGTTTTCACTTGTAGCTTGTTGAAACAAACAGAACACTGAAGTATGAATGTGTGAATTCATTCTGTGGAAGCATGAGGTCGTTTAAGTTCTGAAGTTTGGCCTCTATGAGCATCAGGGAACCTTGGGCACCAATGACCTTCACTGCCCCTCTGGTTGTTCTTCCTTGGAGCATTTTGGTAGGTATTGACCGCTTCATACCGGGAACACCCCACAAGACCTGCCTGGTGGTCTGACAAGTCTTTGACATTGGCCGTGTAGTGGGACAAGGTCTTGAAACATCTGGGCCCCCTCAGTATGGAAATCAGGGGTGGATCCAAACCCCTGAATGATCAGTGGGACCAAACTGGTGGTGGCAGGGAGGATGGAAGGAAAGGCAAGACATTAGCACCTGTAAAGCAGCAAAGGGGTGTGTGGGTAAAAGCCTTTTAAAGACAGGTGGGGGCAAGTGATTGGTTGAGGAAGGAACGAAGGCATGGCATTTGAGCCTCCTGGTCGAACTTTCGCTAAAGCTTTCATGACGGTTTGGATCTTGTCACAGTAGCTCATATTCGGTGTACCACTTTTCCTGCTTCCAACACGTCAAGAACTGTTCCCTTGCTGCCTAATGTTTACAACTGTCATACCGTTAATAGAGGGGGATTGGGACGTGCCAAATTAGAAACATTCCACTTGTAATCATTGATCTTAATGGAAATGGCAATCGTGTGTACATTTCTTTGTGCAAGTCAGATCACAACCTTGATCAATTCAGACTCGACTGTTTGTTATCTTAGATGGTTTGCTCACGTAAGCATTCTTGACAGTTGCTGTGCATGTTTGTACGTGTGTGATCCTCTTTGTGTGCATGAGCACACGTGTGTAAGTATCTGAGCTTCATTGAAGTGCTGAGGCAAACAACACATCGGATAACTGCAAAAGCACCCACCTACCTCCACACACACACTCCTACCCACCAACCCTGGCACTTACACACTCATGCCATCTCTAAGAAGACATACGGACAACCTTATCATACCTGGCAACACACCCCTGTTGTCTCTGATCTGCTGCCATCGCCATTGGCCCTGTTATTTAGAACTGCCTGTATAGTGATATACTGTAATAGATTTGAAATATTTAGTTGGCCAGCTTTTTCACAGATCTTCTTCCAGTCAACATTGCTTGTGAGATCTCACTCATGAAAATGAGATAGATTCAAACATTGTCATTTTTATGGAGCCCCAGATGAGGAGCCCTAGTCTCCGTTTGGCAAGTGTAATAATTTCTATGTGCATTAAAAATTCTCATTTGAAACACTCACGTCCAAATGGATTGCTGTTGTTATGGACACTTACTTGCCTTAAAGGTGCCATAGAATACATTTATTGAGGATACTGACATTCCAGAAGTCATGGGACAGCAGTGTGTAAATTAATTATGAAGTGACATTACCCCAGAGGACGACAGGAGGTTGAACACTGGCCAGCATTCTTATGGTAGGGTGGGGTGAATAATTGGAGTTTAATCAAGGCATTATAGTGGGTGCCAGATGAATGGGACATTCTGATTTGAAAGGTAGCGTTCCTTAATCCACATCATCATGCATGTACCAGGACTATGCCATCAAAGGCAAGAAAATACAATCAACTCAAGTAATTGTCACCACATTACTATTGAATTACATGTTGCTGTAATGTAAAGGCAGTGGGAGACAGACTTTGGTGGGTGCAGTGGGAGGCAGACTTTGGTGGGTGCAGTGGGAGGCAGACTTTGGTGGGTGCAGTGGGAGACAGTCTTTTGTGGGTGCAGTGGGAGACAGTCTTTGGTGGGTGCAGTGGGAGACAGTCTTTGGTGGGTGCAGTGCGAGACGGTCTTTAGTGGTTGCAGTGGGAGACGGAGAGGTGTGTCTTGTTCACCACCTGTGTGGTGTGTACTGACCATGTAAGGGATGTACACACCAAGGAACTTGATGCTGCTGACCTTCTCTACAGTGGTCCCATTGATGGAGACAGGGGAGTGCTCTCTCTCTTGCTTCCTGAAGTCCACTATCAGCTCCTTGGTCTTTCTGGTGTTTAGGGAGGTTGTTTTCCTGGCACCATTGTGTCAGGAGGCTGACGTCTACTCTGTAGGCTGCCTTTTTGTCAGTGGAGATCAGGCCTATGAGTGTTGTGTCGTCAACAAATTGAATGATGATGTTGGAGCTGTGTCTTGCTGTGCAGTCATGGGTGTACAGGGAGTACTCACCCATCCTCACCACCTGCCAACAGCCCCATGACGCCAATGGACCCACACAATGATGGGATATTCCAGCAGGATAATGCATTGTGCCATCAGAATCGTCCAGAATTGGTTCTTACAGTGTGGGTTTAGGAATTTGAAATGTCCCCACATCTTCGGAAATTAAATGTCCTATTCATGCGTTATGCACACACGACAACACCTGTCGAGGGTTTCCAGAGTCACCCCCTGAGGTAATGCGTCATTAACTTACGTAGTGCTCTCCCACTTTAAATTAGAGTTACATTATTTTGAGCTGCCCTATTTTGCAACATTATGATTTTTAAGCTTTAAAACATACAGTCTTTGACCCCTTTGACCTCTAGTCTCTGTGTTTTTGTAGACGTAGATGAGTGCTCTACAGGAAGGCACACATGCAGTGCAGATCAAATCTGCTATAATACCCGAGGCTCATTCCTCTGCCAGTGTCAACCAGGCTACCAGAAGAGTGGTGACCAGTGTGTAGGTGAGTTACCTGCTAGCTCAGCCTCTCAGCTTAGTCATCCACCTACCCCAAAACAGGAAATGTCCACTTTACAGTGCTGTTTGTGTCATTTGTCCCTTGGTGGAAAGTGGAAAGCGGGAATGGAAAGTTGTATTTCTGGAGAGCAGATTAGCAATTTTCCATGTTTAATGCCTCGTTTGGTTGTATTAAAGCCAAGATCTACAAGATATTGAATGTGTTCTGCAGGAACATTGTACAATGCAGTGTCTTAGAGCAAACATCTCATCCTAGAGATGCTCAGTAGGCTTGAAATTCACAAACTGTGCATCTGGAGGTGTTTGTCTTTTTGGGATTCCAGTTGGAAGACCATTACAGTAAACTGTTGGTCGAACAAGTGGTTCTGGTTTAGATTTTGGTTTGTTGTAGATTAAATTATTCTTAAAATGTTCTTTGTACGTTGGCTAAAACGAAATGTTAATTCAACTACTGACAGTTCTGTCCCATACAGTTAGTGGTTTGCTCAAAGCACTTACGGAGCAAATGAACGGGACCAAAGTAGGATTTGCATACAGTAGCTGTGATAAGATATCCCATAATGTTGTGCTCTGGCAGAGAGGAAGCACGTATAAATTAAATGAGAGCGGCCCAAGAATAGAACCCAGGGGGACACCACAGCTTACTGGCACGCTCTCAAAATCTTTATTTTCAATTTCAATAGTATTTAAAGTAATTCCTGCCTTTTAGCTACGAACCGGGTTTAGGACTGCTTCTGTCCAATCAAATGAAGGCGTACAGCTTACAATTATTATTCTGTCTTTCATAGTAGCATTTCTTTAGATTCTGTTGCCATTGATTTATATAATCAGTAAAGTATCTTCAACTTCTTTGGGGCCCAGAGAGATTTTTTATCACATATTTGGTCTCAACCTTTATATAATTAAAGGTTATTGGTTGAATGCATGGTCACTTTCTAATATTTTCTAATAGTTTTGGTGGATAATAATACCTTAGTCCAGTTTGGAAGTGCCAATTTCCCCATTAGGACAATTTCTGAATGAGAATTGTTGAGTTTTTAGACTAGCTTTAAGGTGGTTGCACATGATTTTCTTTTTTTTATTTGTCCCAAATTCTCCCCCCAATTTGAAAGTGCCAATTACCCAACCCAATTAGGACGCTTGCTTATTACATACGATGTTCCCAACACTAGGAGGACGAGGGCAAGCTCATGCTTCCTCCAGTACATGTGAAACCAGCCGCAGACTCTTTTAGAACTGCTGCCATTGCATCATTGCTGGGCAGCCAATGCGTTTGGAGGAAAGCGCTGTATAAAACGGCTAATGGATGCCTGTGATGTGGGGAGAGAGAGCACCATCTATTCACACAGAGACAGCTTGGCCAATGCAAATAGTTTGCATGAATATGCAAAACTACTTAACATATCAGCTATTCCCTGGATAAGCTATGTCAGCAAATATATTACAGAGATAAACACTCTTTTGGACAGATTCAGGGCACACTGTCAAGAAAACCAACTGGCTAAAAGGTCTTGTGTGTGTGTGTGTGGGTGTGTGTGTGGGTGTGTGTGTGTGTGTGTGTGTGTGTGTGTGTGTGTGTGTGTGTGTGTGTGTGTGTGTGTGTGTGTGTAAACCTCCCCACAGATAGAGATGAGTGTCTTCAGTCACACTACTGTATGCACAGATGTGTGAACACTCCCGGCTCGTACTACTGCGAGTGTAACAACGGCTACCAGCTTGCCGTCAACAACCACAGCTGTGTGGGTGAGTGATCGGGCCCAGCGGATGCTCTTCTGTACACAAACAGTGTGTCAGTGGAGGGTCAGCCTGTGAGAGTGCGAGTGTGTGAGAAGGAACATGTGAGAGAAAGGGCCAGGGAGTGAAAGAAATGCCACAAGATTGGTGTCATGGTCCAAAGAAACCCAAATGACCCTAAACAGCAGGGCAGAAATGGACTAAAACGGGTTCCGCAAGAACATCCTCAGCCTCAGCATAACCTGCCACGCCATTTTCGAATGGGCTTTGTTTACGCTTTCAGGACATCCGTTAGTAACTCACAGCCAGCTTTTTTTCTCATCTGCAGCCTCATTCAAGTAAATGGAGGAAGAAAAACAGAGGTGTTAAAACGTGATTGTGCTCGGCTTGTACGTAGACGCTATTGTTCCTCGAAACGGAGCTCATTGTTTTGAGTTCGTACTCATCTCCTGTCTGTTGGCACATCACATGCTGTTAATCACTTCTACTTAACACCTTCCTTTCCATAATAGCTTAATATCCTGACCCTTATTCGTCGTTTAACCCTTAGAAGGAGCTATTATCAGCCATGAATTAAAACCACTGAGAGCTGAGGTGATTGATATTGTCAGTCTGGTTCCACTGGCACCTGTCAGTTGGTGGATGTATTAGGCAGCGAAAGGATGATGTGTTGGCAAACTATGATGGCTAGATGATTGGATCAGAACATCTTCAGAAACATTAGCTATTGTACCAGATAGCACATAACGCTTTATAGGTCTTGTGTTGTCCAAGTCTTGAGAGGTCAGAGCACAGTATACACAGGTGGTGGTGTTATGTTCCGTGGACAAAATCAGTTGTTCTACTTCGCTACTGTGACTGATGTGGTGCTGTTAACCTGCCAATCAGAGCAAAGAGCAAATCATTTCTTCCACAAGTTTCATTCTGAAGTAAATCTGCTGAGCATTTTCCACCTCGATCTAAGTCTCATACTTACTATTTATACATTAAACAACAACTTTAGAGCTGAATAAATGCAATCAGTGTCATCTTTAGGCACAGTTTGTCTGTTTTTTGTTCCATGATCTGATTCATCTTCTTCCAGTGTTAAGGTCTAAAGGCTTTTCCAATCTGGCTTCTGTTCTGTTTCAGATGTGAATGAGTGTCAGACCAGTCAGCCATGTGAGCATCAGTGTCACAACCTCATGGGTTCGTTCATCTGCCAGTGTAATCGAGGTTATGAGCTAGCCCCGGATTCTGTCTCCTGTATAGGTGAGTACGACCAAGCTATCCATGAGAAAAACAATGGTATTAACTTGACGTACTTAGCATCCAAGTAACAGCCAAAATAAACCACAGGCTTTTGCTAGCATTGTGAGGTATTTAGTATTTGGCACTGTGCAGGAATGCATAGCTGATCTCTAGCCATGTTTTCAACCTGGTGCTACATGTGTTTAGTGGAGTTGCTAGCATTGGCAGCCACTGCTCTCCGTTGACAGGATTCCTCAATCCGATGTCTATCAGCCCAAACAAGATATTAAGAACATCTAATACTTGGGGTGAAGCTGTCTGGAGGTTCCTAGCAGTTTCTAGCCACGATGGGATCCTCCTGTGATGTGACATACAAAAAAACATGTTCTCAACCTTTTCCACCTCCCAGCCAACCTGCTTATAACTAAAAAGCCCAAAGGCTCACACGAAAACAATAAAATAATGTTTAATTTACTTTGTGTTGCTTCTGTTATTGATTACAATTTATACTGAGCTCCTCCCATACATTAGTGCAACAGCTGCAGCCTTTGTCCAGAATCACTAATGCAATGTTACAATGGTGCTACTTGTCTCCTCCAACATTGTTACCAGTGCACCAGCTCCAGAATCACTAATGCAACGTTAGAATGGTGGTCACTGGTCTCTTCCAACATTGCAATCAGTGCATTAGTGCACCAACTTCAGCCCTTGTCTAGAATCACTTTTGCAACGTTAGAAAGCTGGCAATTTACCTCCTCCTACATTGCTATCATGGCGTTAGTGTACCAGCTTTAGCCCTTGTCCAGAATAGCATGTTGTTTGCTGGCCTCCCCCCCCCCCCAAAAAAATCACTAATGACCCATTAGTGGCCCAGTTGCAACTCTTGTCCAGATTCGCTAGTGCAGCGTTAGCATACCAGCTATCAGCCTTGTTAGCACTGTTTTTAATTCTCCTGTGCCTGATGGCATCATGTCATGCACAATCAGTGAACACACAACCAGCTATCCTAGCCTAGCCTAGCCTAGCTTAGCTACCAGACTTTAAGTTTTTGCCTCATTTCTCATTGCCCTTTAGAAATATAGAGGATACAGGTTTTGGTTCCTTAAACGGTTAATGTTTGGTACAGGTATTAGGTACTATAACTACTAATATTGTGGACCAGTTTTGAGTACTAAAACTACACTATTTGAACAAAGGATTTGGACACCTGCTGTAGAACAATTTTGAAACATTGTTGTGAGAATTTGACTTCATTCAGTGACAAGAGCATTAGTGAGGTCAGGATGTTGGATGATGCCCACCCAGGCTCATTTCCACCTCCCTAACTTATCCCAAAAGTACTGAATGGAGCACCATCACTACAGAGAACATGTAATTCATTAATTTTGGGGGAGTTTATACCCCTCTAGCCTATGCCCGGCATTAGACATGATGCCAGTAGGTTCATGTTTATCTGTTCCAGCCCCATTCTATTGGCAGTACTTCTCTACAGGGACTGGGGTGTTTGGTATAGGGGCTTTCACAGCTGCCAGTGCTAGAACCAGGTTAAGAAAAAGGCTTGCATTCAGTTATGCATTCCTGCTCAGTGCCAAATACTAAATACCTCATACTGCTAGTGAAAGAAAAGGTTTGGCCAGATTGCAAAGGAATAAAACACAGATGCTACTGTTATCGTTTTGATGTGTTTGAAATACATAGTGATGTGTGGTTGCGCATGTTGCACTTGTTGTGAATGAGTTTCGTCTCTGATTTGCCGTCCAGACATCGACGAGTGCGCCTACTCACCCTACATGTGCCAGTATGTGTGCATCAACACCCCAGGCGAATATTCCTGCTCCTGCCCCGATGGATACCAGCTCCAAGGAACAAGAATGTGTCAAGGTACTGGCCTCCTCCTTCTCCTCCACTTTGGCATGAAATATGATTCTCGGCCTCGCCTTGCCCTCTTTTCCTACCTTTTCCCACCCGGTCACCCCCTCCCTCGATTCCCCCACCCAGCCTCTTCGGATCCGTATCGAGCTGGATGCTTCAGCACCCAGGGAGATATATAACGGAACATGGGCTCGGAATGCTCCACCGCACTGTCATGGAAAGAATGCGAGGGCCAAGGCACACGCAAACAAGGCAGCAGTTTTTGGCCTCACCAAAGCCCCCCTTTTAGGAGATTTATGTTGTTGTTTTTTTAATTTAACCTGGGACTTTCAAACAGTGTTGTTTTTCCTCTACCTCATGTTACGTGAAAAAGTTGGAGATTGTCTTCTGATGAATCTCCTCTGCTATGTAAGAAATAGCCCCCCTCAGTTCCTAGGGTTCCATGATGGTGCGGAACTCTTTGGTGTGTGGGTGTGTGTGTGTATGGGGGTGGGTGTGTATCTGCACGCCTGAATACACTCCATTCTTGCCTGATCTGTAAGCTTAGGGATATCCCATGTTGTGAACCAGCAGGATTCTCCCTTCAAGCCCTCTTACGGTAACAGAGGGACCAAGGGCTTACTAAGGTTTTAATGGTAATGCTCAGTGGGCTGGTTTGCCAGACACAGATTTAGTCTAAGCCTAGGCTTAAAAGACTTTTCAGTGGTCAGTCATGGTTGCCATTGCAGTGTAGTGTAGTAGTCCACAACAAGGCTTAAATCAAAAAAAAGCAGAGCCTGGGAAAGCAGAGCCATGTGCTATATTTGTTTAACATAAGGCCCATAAACCTTAAAAACCCATGTAAACTGAATATTTAATGCAACATAATGCATGCATTAGTACTGCTCCAGGGTTCCCCCTACAGATGGGGATTGTCATTTATTTTTACATGCTGCTGTAAATACAAATCACAATTTCAGTGCCCCTCATGGAAAGCTGTACACATGCATTCTTTGACAAGCTGAGAGGCAAGTGTCATCTGAAGTAAAAGAAGCATGTACACAAAGTAATATTGCGAGATTTTGCACAAATATGACTTGGGTTATGCAGCACATCAAGTACCGTCGTGCAGTAGTGATGTACCATTGGGCAGCACAGTGGCTAAGCACATTTGCAAAGTGTTCAGCACATCTGCCTCCCAGCACTGGAGTCTTGTGTTCAAGGCCCTATGTTTCCATGTTCTCCCCTTGTTTTTAGGGACTTTGATTTCCTCCAAAATTCCATAAACATGATTATCTAGTGAACTGGCTACTCGAAACCACTGAATGAGCGTGTATGTGTACAAGTGAATGTATGTTCAGATATGGATTGGCACTCTGTCCTGGGTGAGCTCCTGTAGTGCAGTCTTTTCCAGAGGAGAGATTAGATTGTGTAGAGTGCTAGTTGTAAAGTGCCTTTGGGTATTTTGAAAGTTACTAAATACATCTTACTAATTTTACCTGTAACTGTCAGTGGAGCATTAATACGATTCTGAAGATTTTAGGTAAAAATGCTGCAGAAAGTGCTTTAAGTTTGAAAAGCTGGGTCATATTTGTGTAAAATCCTCTCAAATTGCGATTTGTATTTACAGCAGGCTTTTAAACATGAATTACACTCCCCAGCCGTAGGGGGAGCTTGGGAAGACAGCATACCAATTCTTACATAACGCTGTAGATAGATTTCTGTGCAGTGTCATCATAGAGATGGCAATGAGTTGTTTTGCGGTAAATTAAAATTGAGACTAGACAATACAGTTAGTCAGCTACTGATGGGTAGCGTTATGTTACATAATGTTATTTTAAAATGCAGTGCAATACAAACTGATCCAACTCTGAAATTGTAAATTCATCAAAAAGAATTTACAATCAGTGCAAAAAAAGCCATGCTCT
The DNA here is from genome assembly GCA_034509495.1 of Acestrorhynchus altus. Lineage (NCBI taxonomy): Eukaryota > Metazoa > Chordata > Actinopteri > Characiformes > Acestrorhynchidae > Acestrorhynchus > Acestrorhynchus altus. The sequence goes on along the minus strand of CM067525.1, from coordinate 9,405,260 downwards.
CTCTGGATGGGTAGATGGTGCTCTCATACTACATCACACCAATGGGTCCTAATGGGCTTGGATAATTGGCACTTGCAAATGGGGGAGGGGCACCTTGTGGAGTGTGATTGACTGAAGATTTATACAGATTTTGTGTTTTTCTCTTCATTCTGCAAGACATTAACGAGTGTGAATCAACCCATGAATGCAGCGAGAATGAGATGTGCTGGAACTATTTTGGAGGCTACCGGTGCTACCCCCGAAACCCCTGCCAGGAGCCTTATGTGCGCATGTCAGAAAAGTAAGTCCATCTGGCAGTGTTCGTAAAACCAGATGCATCTGTATAGGGCAAGTTTTTCATGTGCTGTGACAGCCTACCCTCACCAGCAAGAAGGAAATGAGCCTTGTCGCTGCCTTGCTGTTTGTCCTTTCAACCGTTTCTAGCATAAAGATGATAACCTGACAGAACTGATGTTCTGTGTTCTGCCCACAAACCCATTCTATAGTACATATCCTAGTAGCTTTACAGGACATGAGAGTCCTTACTGTTTTTGCGATGAGGTGCAAACCCACACTCACATTTACATATATCTGCATATTTAATTTTTTTTGCTGTGAGGTAGGAAATGATCATATAAAACTTTAATAGCTTAAAGCAGAAACGTATTTTAATGATAATTCAATGCTTACACGGCTAATTAGTCTTATATGTAAAATCCTTGTGAAGGAAACCAGCTCTAGCATGACAATTTCCCCAAGATTACCACTGTGAACAATCTTTGGTTCCATACTTCCATTTTCCATTATCCCAGTTTCTGTTTTCTGTGCCTTCCAAAGTGACACACTGAAAATATAAAAAGTCATGGGACAAGATCTAGTTATCATGTACCATGACGTCTGCAATATCCCATGAAAACTAAAGAATGCAGCACTGTGGGGTCTGAGGGATATGCTTGTGGGGTCTCCTGCATTGAATATGGATGCAATTTCTGCCTGTTTCTTGTCTGTTAGCAGAGACAGTTCTTGCCAGATGCCTCTGGTCACAATCATTACCAACCACTGCACTGTCCACTGTGTGTTGTAATGCCTAGTTTTTTCAGGGCCCTTTTATATAACCTTTCTTTGTCTCTCTCTCTTCCAGTCGGTGTGTCTGCTCTTCCACCAGTGCCTGTCGTGGTATTCCACAGTCCATTGTTTTTAAGTACATGAGCATTCACTCAGACCGTACAGTACCATCAGACATCTTCCAGATCCAAGCTACCAACATCTACCCCAACACGCACAACTCCTTCAGGATCAAAGCTGGCAATGAGGGAGGAGAATTCATCTTGAGGGTCAGTAATAGCTTTTACTTAGGAAATAGGACATATTTGGTGATATATCAGTATATTAAAGTGTACATTTTACAACATAGTCATGTCACAACCCTGTTCCTACTTCAGAAGGCAGATCTATTTGGATCTGGTAGGGTGGATTAGGGTTAAAACTACAGTGTGCAGGAAGGTAGCTCAGCAGGAGCAGGGTTGGTGACCTAAGTCTGAAAGTTTATCTTTATTGGCTTCATTGTTTGTTAAAAATGTGTAATTAATTTAAAGCTGGTAGCTACATAACAGTTATTTGTTGATTGAGTGATTCATAATCTGAATATTCGATTATTAGTTTCAATAATTGATAGATTATTTGACCATGAAAATAGTGTGTTCAACAGCTCTAATCCAGACACATGATGGCTACACTGAATTCCAAATAGCCAAGAAACAGTCAGCCTTGTATTTGCCTGATCTGTAGCCCATTTGGATCTTCAGGTCCAGGACCCACTATTTAGCCCTACACAAATAAATACACACACTATTTTTGTTATAACCTTAAACATATGTTGGGTTTTATCTTACAGAACCAATTCATGGATCTGTTAGTACCTGATTGTAAATTAGTTTTAGATTAGCTTTTATTTAATTGCTTTTTAATATTTATGTAGTTGCAATTATTACACATTACTCTTTGGGGTCCCACCAACGAGGCGTGTTCCCAGCGATGTATGAGATGTGTATGAGATCGACTCAAAGAGATCCATTAATGACCTTAAGGCTTTAAGTTTATTTGAGCTTAATTTGATGACCTTGCCTCTTGCAGCGTTCCAGTAACGTCAGTGCGATGTTGGTGTTGGCAAAGTCCCTATCAGGCCCTCTGGAGATAATCGTGGACCTTGAGATGATCACTCAGCACACCACCACAAACTATCGCACCAGCTCATTATTACGGCTCACCATCGTCGTTGGACCCTATGCCTTTTAAACCCTACTCCCCTGTTACGGCTGCTTTACACAATTAAACATATCCAATACACTACGTTTTAGCTCCCCAGTGCAACAATGGCAACACATTTTGAAGTGCTTGATCAGATGCAAATTAAGAGTCTTTCTGTGTATTCATATTGAAATCCAAAGACAGCTATAGTCGAACCTTCCTCCCCATGCTGCTTTTGGAACACACCCACTTTCTTGAAGAGGCCCACAAACAGTGGTCTAAATTTGAATATAGGACCATGCAAAACCAAACAAAAGTCTTAAAAGCTGGTTAACTTTCATAGTCTTAATGGTAGAAGTGTGTCTTAAGTGTTTGAGAGGCCCAGGACAGGATAGAGTGTAAGATATGAAGACAAGGAAAGTTATGAATCTCACTGTAAAAAGAGTGAGGCGAGGACTGATCCCATAGTTTAATCCCCACAGCAAGGCACAGCAGGGAAATGGCAGGGTTGCTTATTTGCTAGTTAGGAACCATGGCACCATATTTTGCATTTAAAGCTATTTTTTGGCTTTGGAACTGAAAATAACCACACTTATTTTGGCTATTCAGTGTCTTTCTGCTGCATTCAGTCCTGTGAAGCATACAGCCCAAAGCACTGATCAATTCTTACTCAAATATTGGCATCATGGTGTGCTTTTATATGCTCAACAAATATGGTTCTATATAGCACTGAAAGGGGAGCAGTCTATAATCCTTTTAGAAGGTTCTTGTTCATTGGGCTTTCAAATGCAACTATTACCTGTGGTTTTTCCCTTGAAACCTAGATTTATGATTCATGAGTCCGGAGGTTTGGTTCCCGAGACCCTTTGTTGCGTGAAATCTTGATTTAAAAAAAACCCCAAAAAAACCCACTTTGATATAATATTTGATTTAAGTCAATTAAATCCACTTCTGCGTGTGAGGGTATGATGTACCGTCCTCCTCCAGCCCAGTTGTCCAGATGCATTGCAGCAGCCATATTCATTTTTATAAAGTTGAACTCCAGAGAGCAAGGCTCCTCTGAATGCATTGCAACCCACCATGCACCATGCACCATGCACCATGCACGTGCGGCAGCTCTCTTCGTCGAAATGAATAGGATGCAGCCAGGCAAAATGGCAAGGGCTCACATACTGTAAGGGGTAGAAAAGCAGACCACAGGGCTGTCATGGAGTGCAGAGGTAGGTTGTTACCATTAAGCATTAAGTTCATCTGTGAGTGAGAGGTGTACAAGGTGTAACCAATCAAAAGGGACTCTCCCACATCCCCCAGACCCACCAACACCCCTCTCATCCACAAAACAAAATCGATCTGGTGTGGATTGAGGCGTTGTCAGGCATCAGGATTAATAAGGTGAAGTCATGTTGGATCCAGGGGACAAAGTGTTATGTGTTCTGAGGTATTCTCAAATCTACAGAAGCACTTTTTTTTGCCATGGCTTGATGAAAGGGTTCGACAGAACTGTTTATGTGGTTGGATTATGCCACTTTAATAAACCCACATTAGTTTCCTATTCATCTAAGCGCAGTGCTCTGTAACTGCTCTCAGTGGCAGCAGGGCCCGCGAACAAAAAACAGCCAGGAAATGATGGCAATGCCACAGCCTGGCAGTGATTATGAGTATTTCACACAAATGGACTGAATGGGCTAATGCAGTGGAAAGCATTTGATATTGGTTCCAGTGGGGTTTCCCTGGAAGAAACTCTGCTTGTGTTCCCAATCCAAGAAGTAAAACACTGCCAAGCATCACTGCATGTACTTTGAACATTTCTATTGATGAATTGCGTTTAGTACAGCCACCACCCATGCTAAAGCCAGACCTCCAATCCTTTTATACCTATGTTAAAACAACTCATTATATATGTACAGCTCTGATTAAGTAGGAATAACATACTGCAAGTAGTTCGATTCTCTGTTCACTTCACCATTCATCATAGCCACTGGTCTTCAGTCCTAAGCTAGACACTACAGACTTTGTCTTTAATTCTAACTACTGTGGACTACATGTTGTTTCACAGTAGTGCCTTATATATGAATACAGTAATAACTGCAATAGCTGCACATGTGTATATTCTCAGTGCCATTCAGTTTAAAAAAAGCTATATGCAGTCTAAGATCTTGAGATGCTTATTTAAAACTTGTTTCCTACATAATCATAAATGTTTTGTACTCTGAAGCAGAAGAGGATTGTTGTAAAGAAAAATAAAGATTATATTTAAGATCAACAGAGTGTTTTTTATTTATTTTTCTTTAAACTGCAGTAGGATACAGTAGGATTGGACAACGCCAAAGACTGTCCCGAGCCAGTTTGAAAAAGGTGGAGGGTTGGGCGTGAGGCTAAACACCTTTGCTACAGGAACAGCAAGTTTGCTGTCCGATGTTCCAGTCGGAATGGGAGGAACTAAGGCTAAGATAGTAGGATTCAATGGGAATTCTACTAAAGTTCTTCTACTAAAGTCATTCAGACACTGACCTAAACAATTCAGAGTGGTTTGTGGTGAAAGATTAGCATAGGCACCCATCATGATTCAACTCCAAAAAGTTCCCAATTTCGGTCACTCAGGAGTAACAACTAAATCCCCTCATTTCCTTAGCCAATCAATTTAGGTAAATTGGGAATTCCCTGGAATTTCTACTTGATTGGTGAAGGGAGAGAGAAATTGTACTTGTATTTGTATTTGGACTGTCCGATGATAGGGGATAATGATCGTACATCTGCAAATGATTAGACCACTGTCAGATGGTGGTGAAGTTTGTAGGAGCCGGTTTCATTTAAACCTCAGACCTTAATTTGGTTTGCTCTTTATTGTTGAAGTGAGTGACAGCTGCTAAACTATGCGCAGAGATGCACAAAGAAATCTCTTAACAATCTCAAAATGTCATCAGGGCTCCTACAAGTAGCTCTTTCTATGGTTGATGTCAAAGCAGAGCATGCATCTACCATCAGAAAGAGACCAAACAAGCTTGCTTTTCATGGAGGGGGAGAAGAAACCCTTGCTGTCGAAAAAATTAATAAATAAAAAATTCAATCAAGACTAAAGTTCACTGTAAAAAGTACAAGATCACTGAGGAACTTTTGGAAGCTCTTTTCAAGAAACCTTAAGAGCACTATATATACACACTATATACATATATACACATACATATATGAAGTACTATGTATATACATATAAGCTTTCAGGGGGTGTCCTAACTTTTTCACAAGGCTAGTGTTTGTTTCTCAAAATGACTGATGGAATCCTTCTTAAGCGGAGCTTCTGAAACCAAATCTCAGGCAAAGATTTTGGTCACAAATGGGTTGCTAACATGCTCGAGCAACTTATGGCCTGCAGAAGACTTTACATGCTCTGACATGTCAGGCAGCCAAATTATAATCATCTACAGGCAAAATTAAAGCTAAACTCTTGGGAGGAAAGAAAATGTACTTCAAGGATTTCTTTCAGGAAAGCGAAAAGCTTTATTCAGAATCACCTGCACTGTATGCAATAAAAAGGTCCTTTTGTTACTTCTAAAATCCAAACATTGGAGCAGAGCAGTGTTGTTCAGTATTTTATTCCAATGAGTCTCAACCAAATCGGTCTGTACCCAACTCGATTCTAATGATGTGATGTTTTAATGGATCTAGATTCACCTCATGATGGCTGGAACTGGGTTTGTTGAACTCTTGGACTTCTTTCCTAGGCTCCATAACTCAGGATCAGAGTAACCTACAGGCATGATACACGTCAAACTTCCAGACTTACCCTGTTGAACCTTCGCTCATCATTGTGTAATGGATTATCAGCAAGTAATCCAGCTCAGAAAACTGCTAAAATTAATTCATTTCCAAATACAAATAGAGCCCTTCCAGTGTGTGTTTACCGTTCCAGGCTTGTGTCCAGGCTTGACCTGCATGCAGATTCTAACTGATCAGTGAGAGGGGACGGGGCTGATGACATCACTGACCCAGATGCTGGGTTAAAGAGTAGAATATAAAGGGAAAGTGCTCTATTTCTTTGCTCATAGTGTGCAAATTTTAGAATCAAATACCCGAGACTGGAAAATACTGATGCATATATAAACAAAATGAATAATAAATGACATTGAGGGTTTTCATTTTATTTGGGCTGCCAAATATTTTGAAGAATATATTATTGTCATTTTGCATTTGTATCTTGAAGACCCTCTGGATGATAATTGATCAATACATACAAAGTGTTTTTTAAACCTAAAAAAAAAAATGCTCACATTGATACAAATATTAAATTCTATTTGACATCTCAAACGAATACATATTTGAGTAGCCAAGGGTCTCCTGAAAGTAACAATATCTGGTTGTTGACTGTCAAATAAAGGTCAATTTAAAAACACAAATCTGATCTATGGTTCCAAAGGTTAACAACATAGGAACCTATTGAAGGGAAGTACATTCTGATACAGATAGGAAAGACCATGTACTATGATACAGGCTTGGACTGTCAGCTGACCAAATTGAAAGATTATAAATAGTCAAGTGGATTAGTATATCATGGATCAGCACAACCAGCTCAGACATAAACGTAAATATTATCCTGTGTTCCCAATGCAGTTGTGCAATTTCACAGCTGTATGTGTACCCTAACATCTAACCCTTCTGGGATTTTGACTCAAGATTTGTTTAACCAAGACTCATGGAACATGATTCAGTTGTAAGTCACTGCAAGTGCCTGCCAAATTCCATAATCATTAATGTCCACCTGGCATTTCAAAGAGCCCACTACCTCATACCATCCAGTAATTAAAAGCTGTAAAGTCGCAACTGTTGTGAATAGAAACTTGGCCTGCTACCAGTTGGTTGCATATACCACCGTGCAGAAGGTCACGGATAAGACACCCAGAAGAAATTTCTAAATTCTTATCTTGTGATCTGGGGAACATAGGTGTGCTTATATGGTCTGTCTTTGGAAGAGGTAACATAGCATCCCTCAATCCCTCTATCCATCTTCTAATCTGCTTCTTCCTAGTCGGGCAACTTTGGACACAAGGAACAAACGTTTGTCAAGTTTCGGGACAGCATGGCAACTCAGTTCTGATTCTGGGGAACTCCTGTGCTGCACAGTGTTGAGCAGGGTTGTCCAATTTTATCCTGAAAGGGCTGCTGTGGCTGCAGATTGCCATTCCAAACAGGTAGAAAGTACCTGATTCCATTTGTTTCATCAGTTGGTCTCAGCCATCAAACAATTGATCGTGTGTTTCCAGTGCAACTGGACAACAGTTGCCATTTTCACAGCCTACACAGAGCTTTATCAGGATTTCAGCTCTGGCTTTGCCTGGCCAAGACTCCTAAGGCTGTGGTCACCTACTTATATAATATAATTCCATTGTAAGTCACTCTGGGTGACAGTGTCTGCCAAATGCCATAATCATAAATGTTCTACCTGGCATCCCTCAAAGAGCCCACTACCTCATACCATCCACCATTTAAAAGTTGCATCTGTTGAACTGGAACTTGGCCTGTTACCATTGGTACTGTATACCACTGTGCAGAAGGTCATGGATAAAAGACCCACAAGGAATATCTCAGTTCTTAGGTGTCCTGCAGAGCACAGGTGTGGTTATACAGTCTATCCTAGGATCTTTACAATGAGGTAACAGAGCATCCCTTAATCCCTCCATCTATCCTCTTTGTCTACTTCTTCCTAGTCAGGGTTATGGTCGGTCTGGAGACTATACAGATTTATCTGGCACCAGGAACAAACTTTTTATCAAGGTTACGAACAGTAGGGCACAGTGTTGAGCAGGGGTTTTCAATGTTGTCCATTAAAGGCAGGAATACTCCTTGGTCAGGAGACCAGGAACAATGTTTTATCAAGGTTCAGGACATTAGAACAACTCAGTTCTAATTCTGAGGAACTTCTGTACTGCAGGAGTGTCCAGTGTTCTCCTAAATGAGCCGGCATGGCTGGAGATTGCCATTCCAAATGGAAAACACCAAATTCCACTGTTAATTGTGTTGGTCAAACAGATCATGTGTTTCCAATGCAACTGGACAACAATGTTTGTTTCCACACCCTACATCAAACTTTACGGATTTGCATAGCCAAACTCTTAACACTATGGTCACCAACTTATGTAAAACGAGTCATTTGTAAGTTGCTTTGTATAACAGTGTCTGCCAAAAGCCAAAACTATAAAAGTTCTACCTGGAGTCCCTCAAAGAGCCCACTACCTCATACGGTCCACTACTTAAAAGCTGTGAAGCCACAACTGTTGTGAAAAGGAACTTGGACTGTTACCAGTCAACAGGAACTTGCCTTCCTAATGTGAACCAGACTCCTGCCAAATCTGGGTGAGAAATATCTCTCTGTTCCATGTCATCATAAGTGGTTTACTCATGGACACCCGCTGGGTCTGCTCAGACTTAGCTCATGCTCATGGCAAAGAGAGAAAGATCGGGAGGAGCAGAACTCTGCTGGGTGCAGCTCCCACCAAGGAATTGAGCCAGATCCCACTCAATCATGCAGGGTGTGTCGACCATCTCTCTGTTGCATTGTGTGAAACATGATCAGTCACTACCCTCTTAACTCCACACTCTGCTGCTGCTTGCCAAGCATTATTTGGTGCTCCTGAGACTGGGATGCTTCTACATTGGGTCGCAGGAGAGTGGAAGAGTCCTTCCTTCTGAATCATCTCCTGCCTAACTGTATTTGTCTGAGTTAGAGTATGACAGATCCACCAGGAGGGAAGGGCTGGGTTCAACCAACAAATGAATGATATACTGGAAGCACACATCAGCGTCATGCCCAGGGGAAAGACACTGTGGAGTCAGCTCCTACCCGCAACAACTGGTATACCTACAAACCTGGGGTCCATTAAGTTCATCTCACTTCTACCACCCTCCATCCATCTCCATTCCCAAAGACCACATGCTGAGATTGAAAACATGAGCTGGGTGTTGATAGTAGGATTGTTTTGTACAAAAGATGCAGAGTGTCCAAAACCTTAAAAACATTTTTAATATAATGGGAAAAGTACAGCAAGAATTTCCACAACATCAATTAGTTTGATAGGAACCCAGAAGATCTTGTAATGTGAATCTACTCTCTGGTTTATGGTTTCATATAAGCAGACAGAAAATAAGACCCTTTCTTGTTGTTTGGTCATTTGGGGGAGTCACCAACAGATTATCTACAAATGAATTTATGTTTAGGGTTTTAGTTAAGGTTAGGTCTAGGGTCCAGGTCAAGGTTAAATTTAGATTAACTTTGGACTGAAGTTCAGGTTAGGGTTAAGTTTTTAATTTAAAATGAATGCTATGTTTAGACTTTGGGTTAAAGTTTTGATTAGGATTAGGTTTAGGTTTGAAGTTAATATTAAGTTTAGATTTACATTTAAGAATAAATTCAGATCAGGGTCAAATGAACATTTTTGATTGATTAGGGATTAAAGGGAAGATGTAGGTTAAATTAGGATTTAGTGAAGATTTGTCTCAGGTTTAAAATTTTGATTTGAATGTAAGATTAAGGTTAGATTTAGATTTTTGGTTAAAGTTAAGTTTAGATTTAGGTTTTCTTAAAAGGTTAAAATTATGAGTTGAAGTTAAGATTAGGGTTACATCAAATTAGCCTTATGTTTAGGTTTAGAATCAAATGTCATGATTAGGCCTAGTGTTAGATTCTGAGTTGAAATTAAATTTTAATTAAGGTTAAGATTTTGAGATGGAGTCAGGGTTAAAGCACGTTTTGGGGTTGAAATTAAGATTAAGGATAGGTTTTAGGTCAACATTAAGAATAGGGTTAGGTCCTACAAGACATGCAAACATATATGACTGAAACGTGTCCCAAATATTTCAGAACAATTATACCATTTTTACAATCTTATTTCATGCGTGTTGTGATTCACAGTGAACTCCTTCCACTGAGGGTGTTTTACCAAATGCACATAAAAAGCCTCCAGTGTACAGTAAGAACAGTGTGGTACGGCATGCTTGTCCGCTGTTATGGAGATGGAAACTGCAGAAATTAAGAATTACACATTGGACTAAAGTTATGGTTAAGTATAGAGTGAAGGTAAGGGTTAAGGTTAATCTTAGGACTGGGCTAAAGGTTAGGTTAAGTTTAGGTTAAGTATAGATTACAGTTATGGTAAAGGTTAGGGTTAGAGCAAGGGTTAGGTTTAGGTTAAGAGTGAGGTGTAAGTTCAGGAAATTAAATGACAGTGTTTGCTTTGTAATATTTTGTCACATGAGTTAAACTGATTGCTGCTTGTTAAAGTTGCATTAACTTAGTAAATCGTACATATGCATGAGGGCTGAATTATCAGGTCAGGTCCCCCATCATCAGCTGGTCCAAATATCGGCCACTTCAGGGTCTTGTTCAGTTCCTCTCTCATCTATTATCACTTTTTTGAAGGAAATGACAAGGAATTCCCAAGCAATTCCTAATGTACTCAAATTGACTGGCAAAGGAAACAAGGGGAACTAGACGTTACTCCCAAGTGGCCGAGCTTGGACTGGCCGATGACAGGTGCAAAAAACTACCCAGAACTGTTCTATTAATCCAGCACAGCAACAGCCAACCCAAGCACAAATTAGCCCACTTAAGATACTTACAGCACTTTCCTCACATTAGTGTGTTTTGGTCTACAGATCTATAGAAACACGGGCCCAGTGCATGCATGAAAATGGAAATCTGAACATTGAATGTTACAACATCCCAGAAGGACAGACCGCAGCATGTCTCTCTGCCAGTTCAAAGCTGGAATACTGTAATGAAACAAGCCTCCTACAATATACATGAACTCATGAATGAACCTAATGTGTTTCCAGAGTTGGGGAGAAAGCCAGGAGAGATGGTGTTTAGAGAAACAGAATACAAGGGGAAGAGGTAAGAAACCATAGCCTTACTGGATGGTATTTCAGACCGGAAAAAATGTAGATGAGGTCACTCGTTACTTTTGGCTAACATTGCATTCGAAAGTGGCACACACACAAACACACCTACTCACGCCGAGGAAAAGGGCCTATTTATCAAGCTGCTGTTATGCCAGCATGAACTCTCTTGTTGACTGACGCTATGGTGTGTTGGTAGCATGACATACTGGTACCACCGTAAATAAAATATAGAGGCTGTACGTGAGCCAGATAATGAAAACTTCCTGACTGGCATTTGAACCAGTGGCAAAAGCTCTGCATTTAACAACCATGTCAGAGAGAACAAACACAGTCCATGTAAAGTCCAATTTAAACCATTTGACAATGCCAGCTGACTGTGTGTGTAAATATATTGTATCCGTTTCCAGTGAAAAAAGTTGAGGTATTCATTTTTCTGCCAAAGCAAAAACCTTGTATTTAAAAGGAAATGAGGATCACAAGCGATTCCTTAAATGCGGAGCCGTTTCACTTAAACGTTCACATATGGCATTTAAACGCATCGTGGATAATCTGATCTCAAACGATTCCCAAAATGCATAGACTTTCACTTTCACACGCGGTATTAACATGCATTCAGAGTCATCTGATCACAAACGATATGTAAAACACACAACTGTTCACACACATCTGGCATTTTAAATGCGTCACCTCTGACTACATGTAATCAGATTTCTCACGTCATTTCCAGTGAAAGAGGGACATGACGTGCATAAATTATTTAAATTGAGAGTTTTGTTTATGCACCAGCCACCGGTGTCAACTTTGTTCATTAACTTGTTATTGTAGTGTGCTCAGCTAGCAGGCGGTGGCTGGTGTGGTCTCACTGTTGGTACGTATTTGCTGGCTAAGGCAGTGACACATTTGATGCACTTGACACTTTACTGTTGGGGACATATCAACATGCTTTTATGACCACAGTAATGTGGACATAGGTGTCTCTGAGTGATTGGATTTCACTGCATTCTTCAGAGAGGGGTGAATGGGGCCGGATTTTTCCCCACCTACAAAATTCAGTCCTTTCCGGTCCACAGCAGGCAGCTGTCTTCTCACAGTGGATGGATGGACACACACCTATGGATGTTGCTCGTGTGCAAAGTCACTACTGAACAAATGCTATTGATTCAGATAATAACCATTAAAAACGAGCAGTAGGTGGAGCTTTAGAAACGTGTTAATGAAATATTAATTTATATTCATGTTTTGTTGCTTTTTATATGGTCGGTTTCTCAGAAAACTGCCTGCAAAACAGTCACGAATGCTTTCTTAGCTACTGTACATGACCCATATCATGTATCGCACTAATGCTGCGTTTATAAGATGGGATTAAAGACAGTGTGTGATACTGTCTCAAGAAATTAGTGAAGTGCTACCTTAGAGGTCAGCTAGCTCGTTTTCCATGTACATTTTGAGAAATGAACACCATATAAAAATTTCTTAAAAACACCAACATCTAGTGGATTTAAAAGGCCAAAAGATAGTATTAAATATATTGGAATATATGTCCCTATAGATACACAAGATCTCTATGATGTTGAATTATTAAGAAAATAATTCTGTGTATTAGTAAAGATTTGGACCATTGGTCCACTCTCTTTTCTAAGGCATATTGAAATTACTTTATCCACTCCATTTACTACCTATTGAAGTCCCAAAGTGTTCCTTTGATCAACTGGACACATTGATTTCTCTGTTTATATGGCAAAGAAGGCATCCACGAATTAGTCTTAATTTTACAACTGACCAAGTCAGATTAAGTTAAATTTCCTGGTCTATTATTTTTGGGCTGCCCAGATGAAACCCCTATTAATGTGGATCCAGATTAATATAGATAGACGCATAAACATTGAAAAAAAGCATGTGCCAGGAGCCCCTATATAGTATACCATTTATAATTGCCCCTGTTCAAGAAATAGTACAATGGACAACAGTTGCCTTAACAATTAAATATGGAGAAAAATTAGATCAGCATTTGGACTCCCCAAAACAATATCACTATTAACCAACAATGATCACATGAAGAATTTTATGTGAAATAATTTAGGTTTAGGTTTTAAAACATGGTCCGAACATGGCTTTATTCATTTGTATCAGATGTTGAGTGAAGGTAACAATACATTTGAACAGTTAAAAAGTGAATTCAATCTGACTAGACCATTTTTAAGCATCTGCAATTAGGACATTTTCTGACTACACATAACGAATGGAAAAATCTTATAAGACCTTCACCAATAGAAAATGATTTGAGGGATGAATTGGAAAGAAGGGGAAAACAATTAGTAAAGTGTATCAGTTATTTGTATCTATAAACCTGGATAAGTCTTTGAATGGAAAGCAAAGACAGGAAACAGAAATGCACAAGGATATAGTGCAGGATACCTGGAAAGAAATATGTACAGAAGCAAACCTGATGACAAATTCAAACGGACAGTAATCAGTAGATAATTCAGCACACCAGCAATAGTTTCAAAGATGGGCCCAACACGTACTAGTTCAGGTTGGAGAAAATGTGGAGCACAAATTGGAAACCATACTCGCATATTTTGGTGTGAATGGGGAGGTCTAAGAGACATCTGGGAATATTATTTACAGTGGCTTTGAAATGCATCACAATTAAATGCATGAATCCATAACATTAAAAATTTGTATTTAATGGGAATTTCGGCTGTAAATCTGGAATCTCTGACCTTTTTGAGAAAGCAACAGAACAAAAGCAGTAGCTGTAAGTTCATAGAGATCTTGGATAGTGCAGTACCAAACCCGAGATTTATGTTTAAACTATGTAATGCATCATATTTTTGAAACGCATAACATGACACACATTAAAGTGAAAAAAGGGGGAATATTCATTTAGTTTGTGCTCCATTGAAATCTTATGACAGGCAGCTTTTCATTTAAACAAATGTCCAAACATCATGCGAATGTGCCCTTCCCCACAAAGGATGATCCTAATAACCCCCATTTTTCCCTCCACATCTGGCCTGGATTTTGAGCGCGATGCAGCACTTCTTCAAATTTTCCACTCTCTCAAACCCCTGAGCCCTGGAGGGGAGCTGGAGAGTGATGGACAGACTGGCAGCACTGGCTCCAGAGCACTTCCCCCGTCATCGATTATTTACTTTAGTCAGGGGTGTGTTTTTTGGGCATGTAGGGCTGGCGCTGTAATAGCGGGATCACTTTATCCCTGATTAAATTCCGCCCCCGCCCTTCATGTATCTCGCCTTCCAGAGATGTTCGGCATACCAGCGGGTTTTATTGACTTGTTGGAGCAAACAGAAGAAGCAAGCTCTGCCTTGTAAAGTGCACTTTGCTGAAGCTCACATTCAACCACTGGCACTAGACAAGATTGGGAGGGGGGCGGGGTTAATTGGAGGTGACGCTACTGACAAGTACTGGCTGATAACAGTACTGACACAATTCTGAATGAAAAAAAAGTTCACTCAGTCAGCAAAGTCCCTAACAAATGATTTTTTTGTGATGTTACTTGAACCAACCAATATTTACACAAGCCCCAGTTTAGCTCCACCCATTCAAGCTGATGTTACAAGGAGCGTTTCAGCCTGAACTGTTGTTTGAATGAAACACAGGCAGCCAATCAGATCATTCAGAGCTCACTTAATGTGGTGAATCGTAAAAGGTGCATCTCATACGAATATCTTATATAAGGCCACATGTACCATATATATCACAAAATAGTTTTACAGTTAAATAAGTTTACAACTAATGGATTTACAGTGGCGCGCAAAAGATTAAATGAATATATACGTACAATAGATAACACTACCACCGTGCCATGTGGACAACTGGGGTTCAATTCCCATTCTGGGCAACTATGCTGTGCTGCACCAACAAGAGTATTCGTTTTTACTTTCTTTCTTTTTCTGTGGATTTTGACAGTTTTCACAGGTGAGTCTTAGAAAACATTCACTTTGAATCTTCATTGATCACCTGAATTTGGACTGAAAGGTACCCTAAAACCTCATCTGCCACCTAGCCATGCCCACCTCACCAACTTTATGCATTCTTCCAAACATGGTGGAGGAACTGTTTCAGTGCACAGCAGCAGCCAAACTGATTTTCTACATTTGAAACAAACATTACATTTAATTGCTGTACAAAGTTAAATGTTGAAGTATTTCAGCTGTTAGCTAAAGTAATTAAAGGGGTTAATCAACTACTGACCAATGTCTACTTGGCTTTAACTAGCCAACCATTAGTTGATGAACCCCTTTAATTGCTGAAATACGTCAACGTTTAACTTTTATACAGTTAATTTTTTAAATCATCTTCTCAACAGCAGATGTTTCTTTCCAGTCATTCTATCGGACAGACTTTCTGTACCAGATGTCAAGACTTGAAAGCTGTGATTGAGAGTCAAGGTTATTTCACCAAATAGTGCTTTCTCTGTTTAACTGACTATGGTGTAAGTTACAATAAAAGTTTAAGTTTGAGTTTAAAGTTTCAGCTTACATTTGTAGCATTTATCTGTAGATTGCTGGTATGAAAACTGTACCAACGTTGCTTGAATAATTTAAAAATTATTAATCTATTTATTACCCACAAGCTGTAAATTCCATTATTTTATTTTCCAGATACAAATACAGTGTTCAACAAAACAACCTTTACATCTGTAGGCCAGTTTTGTGGGATGTTTTTATAGATTCAAATATACAGTATTTCTTCCCTTTTTTGCTTAACAAAACAGAAATGTGTTCAAATCAATGTCTTACCACAGATTCTGAAATCTGTTTGGCAGAAGGAAGTTCTTAGGTGTTGTGAAAATCTTATAAACACACATGACAACATAAATCAACTATAAATTTGGTACTTAAGTACTACTTAAATAAGATTGGGATAAGGGTAAAGTGAACTGAAAGGTATATAAAATAATAACAATAGCGATATGAAAATTATTATTAATAATGAATTTCTTTGTCTTTTTCATTTTATTGAATATTGTTGTTATTGTTAAGTATGTAAACCCCTCCCCCTCACTCTGGTGGTGGCCTATGGTGTCTAGGTGAAGAACTGTTTAAACTAGTATTTAGTATTATGTAACAATGTTTAGCATAATGAAGCTTTTGGGAAACTCCTCCCAGAGCAGTAAACATGCACTGGAAGCTCCTTTGGCATTTAAACTGGGTTTTGAGCTGGAAATGAGTGAATGTTAGCAGTTTTCTGCTGGATTACTCACTGATAATTTGTCACACCCTATATAGCCATTTCATCATGATAAGTCTTTATAAATTTCTCTGATCCTGAGTTATGAAGCCTTGAAAATGGCATGCAACTGCCCTCGAAATTTGGATCTCAGGTTCTAAGAGTTAAAGCCATGGTCATGAACTGAATCCTCACATTTATTCTAGTAACTCAGAGTGATGACAAGTTACAGACCACCAGCCCTGTTCACAGACCAATGTCAGTGAGTTGCAGCTCTACAGCGAGCATGGTTCAACCACACAGTGCCTGCTGTGAAAGCAGTTTGGCCATTCCAAGGCAATAATTCTGTCACAAAGAGCAAACATGTGAAAATAAACTCCTGTTAATCAGCTTGACTTCCATTCTGTATTACAGGAAGTCTTACAATTCACAGGTTCGAGTGAAAGTATGAGGCCATGCTCTTCACCAGAATAGGTACAGTGATTCAAATGGTGAACAGCCAGATCAAACAAGAAAGGAAACCATGCTTTATGCAGTGTGACAGCGCTGTATGTTCCTGATTAAGATCGGCTGTAAGGCAGTGAGCTAATCGTGGGAAGTCCTCACTACAAAGCTGGCAGGGGCCACCTGAGTATACTTAGGGTTATTTGAGACAGTCCTTTTCACAAGTGGGCTCAGTGCTGGCATTAGAGTAGAGTGCACTGTGACTTGTGACTAAGCTACATTTAGGTGGTGGATTTGGGGGCTAGATTCACAAAAGTGTCTTACTAAAATCATATTCTTAGATGTGTTATTTTTCAAAAATCTTTTCTGTAATCTTTACCTTTTCTGTATAAAAATCCAAAACATTTGAATGCTCAACTACTTCTATTTGCCATAAAAATAGAAAATTGTGTATATATGTGAGACAGTCACACATTCCAGATATTGTTATTTTCAGGAGTTCCTAGGATATTCTTTAATATTTCAGATGTAACAATGAACAGAATTTAAAGTTTGTATGATTTTGACTATGATTACTTGCACCTACAATTCTTTGTGCTCTTGGCTTATAGAAAAATCAAATTATATCACAGTTTTATAAATAAACCTTTATTATTGTTATTATTTATGCAAGTTTTCTCTTCTCAGGACTTTTATTCTAAAATTTAAACACCGAGCAAAGAACTAGAGCAAACAGCCTCTCTCTTCTGATTTCTTTTATGACCCTAAATCAGGATCAGTGACATCATTAGCCCCACCCCTTCTCACTGATCAGTCAGAGTCTGCATGCAGGTTGAGGTTTTACAAGTGGACAAAGCAGTAAACATACACTGGAACATGCATTGGTATTAAAACTGGGATTTAATTAAATTGGAAACAAATGAATTTGAGCTGTTTTCCAAGATGGATTACTCGCTGTGATGCAAAGTTTAGATAGGTTTTGCAGTTTGTTATGTAAGATGTCTGAAGGTGAAGTGAAACTATCCTTCAGGGCATAAGAAACCGAAAAAACACTCCAGGAGCGTGAACTGCAGGAACAAGAGTCAGGTCAACTCGTGATTGTTTTTCTCGAGGTTGGGTTGCTAATATAGTCTAGTAACCATAGTAACAAAGGAAGTCTGAGTTCCATCTTATTTACACAGTAATACTAACAATGTTTCATTACACCTTAAACAGTATAGTCATTACAGGGGCCTGAAGAAAACTGATGAACCAGAATTCTTCTGTTCCACCTTAAATGTTGAAATTTCTGAAAATAACAATATCTGGTGAGTATAAGCATATCAAACTACATAAACATTGTCTTACAGTTTATTTTATGACAGCTAACATCCTTTTGTCCAATCTGTAATCACATTTCCACAACTATAAACACGGTAAGTGGGCCAGATCATTAGCATAATTCATATTGTTTTTGCCTAAAATACAGTCATTTAACATGGTTCTACAATGCTTACATTCTCTGAACACAAAAGGTTACCCAATAACCAAATTCTGGATCTTTCTTGTCTCATTTACAAATGCATACCTACTTGAAAACCTTAAATATTGTATAAAATGCAGAGTTCTGCCAAAAAAAGCAGTAATGGACCAATCACAGCTAAATCCAATCCCATTTGGAGACACGGCCAGGTGCGATCAGCGATATGGACACATAAAAACAGGGGCTTGTTTGGACTGAGTTTGGTCAATGTGGGCACAGGAGCGGAGAGAGTGACAGAGGAAAGAAAAATCATGTCTGGACAAGGAAGAGGAATAGTTGGGCCAGGGAGAGGGAGAGGAGTAAGAATGTGTGGTGGTGTTCAACAAAGGGTAAGAAGTACTGTCACTGATGAAATTAGAGCCACCATCATAGACTATGTGATGCAGCATGGTCTATTAGTGAGGGAGGCTGGTGAAAGAGTGCAGCCTAACCTCGGATGGTCAACTGTGGTTTCAATTATCCAGACTTTTAAAGAAACTAACAGGTAAACAATACATGCAGGCCACCAGTCCAACCACTATACATATGTTGTATTTTAGATAGATAGATAGATAGATAGATAGATAGATAGATAGATAGATAGATAGATAGATAGATAGATAGATAGATAAAAGGAACAATGTACCACTGTTACATGCAAACTCTGGATAGACAGACAGACAGACAGACAGACACATAGATAGATAGATACATAGATAGATACAGAGTTTGCTTGAAACAGTGGTACATTGTTCCTTTTAAGAAGGAACAGTGACTGGGTTTAGGAACCTCGGCACCAGAATGTCCAGGTACGGTGTCTATCATATATACCTGTCATATCCTGTTATATAGTGAGTCTTACACTATGCCACTTTGCACGGAAACAAGTTACAGTATGTACAGTAAGACAGAGTGTGTTCAAATACTGTTTGATTTATTTTAGAAAGTCATGGATTTGGAAGCCAGATGGACCTCACATGAACCCATTGATGTGGATGAGGCAGGATTTTACCTGGCAAAAACCCATCAGATATCACTGGGAAAAGAGCCACCAGACATTTCAGCTGAATGCCAGGGGTGGAGAAGACATGCCAAGTGCTTCTATTCCAGGTGGCAAGGGACAAGATCAGATGTGATGGGGATGAAAATATCAGATTAACAGGATTGTTTAGTATTGTGTTCCGTTTTGTCCTCCTTGTGCAGCTCTTTTGGATATTTGTATTTTCACACATATGGGACCAAGGCTAATTATGTTTATTATTACATTAAATATTTTTTTGAGTTAGGCAACAATTTAATGTCTCTAAATATATATATATATATATATATATATATATATATATATATATATATATAACCTTTACTGCAACACTGTCACAGACAGTAACGTCTCATCTACATTCCATACTGTACATTACGGTAATATCACTCATTTTTAGACAGTATGTTGCCATAAATGAACATATTTGAGTAAAAAGTCCAAATATAGCAGATTACAGTAAAAATGAACTGATATAACAATGAATGATATGTCTTTGATGGGAGAGTGTAAAATATTACATGCATTACTGTTTATGTAATGCCATCAACAGAGTTAGTGTATATAGAGACACTTTGTTTGCACTGTGAAATGAGTTGGTATTTAGTTAAGAATGTGAACAGGATATGAATTATTTGGCTCCTCCCCCTCCTACAGGAATCTTTTGTTTCATTCACTATATATATATATATTTTTATTATTTCCACAGTGTTTTCTTCACTAAATTATCTATGTACTCTTATCTGTACTGTACTGATGCTGCTGCTGGAACCTTAACTTCCCTGAGGAACCCTCCCAAGGGCTCAATAAAGTTCTATCCTATCCTATTTGTATGAAGTAGATGTGCTGCTGTCTTTAGAGTTTTGAAAAAGCACTTGTAAGCAGTCGTAAAAAAACTATAAGATCAAATGTAAGAAAATTCTTAGGAAGATATCGGGGTGATATTATGAACCTCTTGGTTTTTATCTTAACTTAAGTTTTTCTTAGGAAAGCTTTTGTGAAATCAGCTCATGTTGTGTTTCTTGATATCCTTCCAAACATCAAAGAATCTTATCTCCTTCATTCACAGTCATTCATACCACACATACTGTATTTGATTGCAAGGTGGGAATAAAATTGCTAACATCAATTTCCTGCAGCCTTTGTTATTCTAAAAAACACATTGGGATGTGGGTTATAATTATATTTACACCAGTCAAAACTAAATTTATTTCTGCATATTTGTGTGTGTGTGTGTGTGTGTGTGTGTGTGTGTGTGTTCAGACATAATTGCATGTAATCTGTGGCTTGTATTCCAACTTCATGCAAGCTTCTAAATACACACTTTGGTGTGTCTGTGGTTCGCTCTTCTCCCATTTCACATCACAATAAAACCTCCAACTCACTAAATCAAATTTACCACTTTTAACCCCCTTTTAACCAATACTTGTTTGGCACCCTGGTACCCCTTCCATGCACATTTTAGCTTTAACAGCCCCTACAAATCTAAGGGGCTTATTAGTTGAATCAGGAGTGGTGGGGGAAGGGAAAGCTCTATAATATGCAGGGTAGGGGTGCCTCCAGGAC
This sequence comes from Acestrorhynchus altus, assembly GCA_034509495.1. Classification (NCBI taxonomy): domain Eukaryota; kingdom Metazoa; phylum Chordata; class Actinopteri; order Characiformes; family Acestrorhynchidae; genus Acestrorhynchus; species Acestrorhynchus altus. The sequence continues at coordinate 9,384,399 of CM067525.1, read as the reverse complement.
AAAGGTTAAGAAACATTGAGCTAACATATGTCCTTCAGCAGGATGTGTCCAATTTTGCATTGTGTTCTTAGGGCTCCTATATTCCCAGCAACCTATTTTTCATAGTCTATTCCCAAGACCCTATTTTTCAGGCCCCTATGCTCCCAACAGTCCATGTTCATAGCGCCCTATTTCCCAGAGCCAGTGCTCTGCACTCCATTATTTCAGTACTTTTTCTTCACGGTTCTGCTCGGTGGAATGTCTGGAGCCACCATACGGATCATTTCATTTCTGACCAGTTCATGACTTCTTGGTGCAGCAAGGCACTCACTATGTTCATAAGTGTATTTCGTTGAGAACATAGATAAAGGTATTTTTAGGACAGCAAACTATTTGTGTATGTGTTGGGGGGGGGGAGGGGGGGGTTGGTATCCAGTGAGGAGGTTTTTGCTTTTGAGCAACACTGTGATCATAATTCAAACAAAGAATTGCAGGGTAATAATGGGAACGTTTCATTTTTGGACACACATTTGTGAAAGTGATGGATCAGTGATGCGAAATCAAGAAATATATTTGTCATGGTGGAATAGCAAGGTAATGATTAGTTAAAGAAATAGCTTTTCAGAATGGCTACTGTGTTCCTTGTCCAGGACCGATACCTGCAGATCAGATGCAGAATTCCAGCAATGCTTATCTTCCTGCCAAATGCAGGGTTCTTTCATCATGATACTATTTGTTGTTCCCTTTCTTACTACTAAATATTAGGCAGTGAAGGCAAAGGGCATTTGGAATCTGAAATAATGGATTCATTCCAGTCATTTTACTTTTCAATAATTCCTTTTTTGTAAAATGAAGCAGACGGTTCTCTCTCTCACACTCAAGTATCCCATGAATTACCCAACAGAATTATAAATCATGCTCACACTCCTGCAAAATTAATTTGCACAGCATTCTGCATATTTTGAATTTAATGTAAAATATGTTTTAATGTAACTTATTTTAACTAATTCCCATTTCTCTGCAAAATGCCAGTCCTGTAGTCCTGGAACATTCTTCCCTGGTCAAATAAAGGCAAACTCTGCCATCTGGTGTGCGATGTTGTCATACAACCACCTGAATTTTAGAATTGACAGATGTACGTTCATACTGAATGGGCCAATAGAAATGCTCCAGGATGTCTTGGGCTAAAAACGTCTCACTGACATCCACTGACAGTTTTCCCCTCACCTGTAAACATGGCATATTAGAGATACAAGCAACATCATTAATAATTAATCAAAATAATTATTAACTAATCATTGCCAATAACTCAACTCAAAAACACTCTAGTTGATGAACTCTATTCATATTTACATCTCAAATGAAGATATATTTGAGTAGCCTAGGATCTGCTCCCTTTAAGGGTCGCCACAGCGGATCATCTGCCTCCATCTGGCCCTATCCCCTGCCTCCACTACTGTTACATGGATCTGAAAATAGCAATATCTCCAACAAATACGTTTAACAATTTCTTGATGTTAAATGTACAATGAAATTAAATGTAGAATGAAAACCTTAGGGTGCTAAAGGTTAAAGGATCCATTGAAATGGGATGTTGGGTTTTTACACTTCTAAACAGAACATTTGTCTTTACAAAAGAACCCCTTGCAGGACCATTATTTAAAGAGTGTACATGGACAGTACTGAAGTACACTCAACGTCAGTGGTTCCATCACCTTTTCCTGGTCAAATTGTTCTTTTTTTTGTGCTGAAAAGCCTCTTTTGGATCTTCTTCAAATCTTTAAAATGGCTCTACATAGTAGCAAGTAGAGTTTCCCTACTGCTGTAAGTGAATGAACCCTTTTTATTGCAGCGTAGGACCCGTATTTCTTTAAAAGTGTAATTGAGAGGACAGATATCAAAGCAAGGAAGTGAAAACAAGGATGACAAAGGCGGAAAGACCAACAAAGACCACCGTAGATTAAAGCAGGTGTGGATGGGCATGACGTGAAAGAAGTGGGCATGTGCAGGCAGGACAGGACAGGACAGGACAACACTACCATTATACGATTGAAGCATCTGGGTGCAAGAATCAAAAATCAAGCCAGTGTAGACCTCTGTCTTGTGCCACCTGGAGTTTTTCAGCTAGCATACAGCCCCCCACCTTCTATCATCTTTCCCTGCTAACAGAAAATGTTTTTAAAATGTTTTTAAAAGGTTCCAGAATGGTTATCCTCTAAGAATACAGATAATAATGTTCCAGGAAGTTTCTGAAAATGTGGGATGTAATAATTGTTTGCACCACAACTAAAAACAAACAACATACATAATAACAATGAATTATGATACACTCAACTGATTGCAATGTACAACTGCAATGGAGTCACTTATCTTCAGTGACGAGCCCCAGTTTTGTCTTGGTGGAAGTGATTAACAAATCTGTGTGTGGAGGCACCGTGATCAGTGCCATTGGTATCTTGATGTGGGGTGTAACTTTGTAAAACACCAGATGACCTTTGGTCTTCATGACAGCAAACTTATGTTAAAGAGATCTCAGGATCAGAGTAACCTACAAAGTACAGGATCTAATCATGACAATAGAATTGCTGTCTGCTGATTTATCAGTGAGTAATCCAGCTCGGAAAACAGCTCCCATTGTTTTATTTCCAACTGCATTAAATCCTAGTTTAAATGCCAAAGCAGTCTTACAGTGCATGTTTACTGCTCTGTCCATGGCTAAATGCTCAACCTGCATGCAGACTCTGACTGATCAGCGAGAGGGGGTGGGGCTACTGATTTCACTGACCCAGATATTGGGTTATAGAGGAAAATGAGAAGGAAGATGTTTGCTCCCTTCAAAATTCTTGCATTTTCAGCTCAAAAACACTCAGGATGATCAATTTCCAACAGCATTTCTGAGATATAAAATGTTTTAAGAAATAAAACCACCAGCAGGACAACCAGCATGAACCACCTTAATCCATTAATCAGGTCCTGAATAGTCAGAGAGGCCTGGCCTGAGAGTGAGAAGAAGTGTACAAGCTAGAAGGACCAGAATCATAGGGCCTAGAATTGCCAGAGGACTGAGCCCTATCCCCAACCTGAGCAACCAGATCAGATTCAATAGGTTGAGGATACGGTCTGAACTGTAGCTGATGAGCCACTAGGCCCCTATTTAACAGACCATCTAGACTGAAGATTAAAGCTAGCTTGCAATGATAGTTGTGAGGCACTCACTAAACCCTGGGATGGGTCTGCAAGATTGGTTGCCTGGATCTCAAATGTAGAGTGAATAGCTGATGGGATCCTCTGTGCTGGTGCAGTAGACCAGCTAGTCCAAAAGCCATGTCCATCATGCTGATGGGAGACAGATGAACTTGCTAAATTCTGGGATGGGGCTATAGGGTTGATAGCCAACTGATCCAGAATGCAGCAGCATGACTCGTCTTCAATGTTTCTTCTTCTGTGTTCTCTTCACCGGCTTCCTGTAGCTGAACGTCAGATTTAAAACCTTGATCCTGGCCCACAAAGCCAAAAATGGACCAGTCCTGTCCGTACTTGATGCCAATGGTCAAAACCTGATCTGTACCAAGAACCTTTGGAGAATCAAGTACAGCTCAGCTTGACCCACCATCCCTCAAGATTCATGGAAGACAAGCATCCAGACTATTTTCTGATCAGCACCAAAGGGGTGAAATGAACTAACCTTGGGGCTCCAAACAGCTGAGTCACTTACTGCCTTCTAGGAAAGACTGAAGACCATGTCTTTCAAGAGCGCTTAACTCATTTAAGCCTTGTAATCATACTGTCTTGTGTAATAAATTCTGACATTGGTATTTGGCAGCATCTAAGCTTCAGGCATACAGTGAAGGATATAATTATTTGGTCCCTTGCTGATTTTGTAAGTTTACCCACTGACAAAGACATGAAGAGTCTATAATTTTAAGGGTAGGTTCATTTTAACAGTGAGAGATAGAATATTACAAATAAAATCCAGAAAATCACTTTGTATAAATTATATACATTTTCATTTTGCAGAGAGAAATTATTTTAATTTAATTTAATAATAAATGTTATTTATTTGATCAAACTTGTATTATTTTCAGATTTAAGTGACACACAGTGTCATTTGAGTCACTGGAGAGGCCTGGAATTAAATAATAAGTCCTGATGTTGCTTTTTCATGTTGGACAGGGTTCTGCCCCAACCCATCCACATGTTTATCCTGATACCACATAAATCTTGTTAACGGTCTACTCAGATTAATGAAAAAATATGACAAATAAGTTTTATAATCCACAACAACAGAGATGTCTGCACTTAATGGACTATTGTTGAAAGCCTGAGCCTGGCCTTGATAAATCACTGCATCACACTTTAAATCCAGCAGGTGGCAGGAACATAGTGACCATAGCCCTTTTTGTGTTGCCTGCAGGTGAACGGGGACTTGATGCTATTCATAAAAGATTGTGTTACACCAATATATCAACATATACCAACATCACAAGCATTACTGACTTGGATTTCTAAATAAATTTATATCAAATATATTGTAATTAATTAAGTGGAGCGTGGGTGTGCTTAAAATACAAGTAGTAGTATCAGCCGGTCCAAATATCAGCCACTTCAGGGTCTGGTTCAATTCTTATCTCTTCCTTCACCAATAGACTGGAGGAAATTCCAAGGAATTTACTGAAATCTACTGAACGCCCTTACGCTTCCCATTAAACACTTTCTCACATTCTGCCAATGTAAAAAATTTATTCTGAAAGATTTCATTAAGTAATTTTTGAGTATTTTTATTCCTCCAATCATGACACATTATATCTTTGACATATAGCTCTTCCTTCACCAATATATTCCAAGCAATTCCCAAGGAATTCCCAATTTACACAGATTGATTTTGCTAAGGAAACAAAGGGAATTAGGTAAGTCCCAAGTGGCTGAATTTGGGGAACGTTTTTGAACCGGCCAACAACAGGTGTCCTTACGCTACCAATTAAACACAATCCTGACATTTAAACAGAACTGCCAGATTGCACATCACGTCAAGAGTCTGAGAGAGCAAAACTGTCCATGCTTTCTGTGGGTGGATAAATTCTGATTGGCACAGGCATCAGTTCGCCATTAGCAACAGTAAGGTCACATACTTACCTGTTCTTACCTGTGCATCGTTCACACTCACTCTGGGTCAAAAGAGTAAGAGACTGAAAGACTCTGAGTTTTACCTACCTGGGTGAGTCCATCTCTAGCTGAAGGAGAGGGGAGGTTGGACTGGAGCAGAGACAAAGGAGAGAAAGGTTAAATATCTATAGCTATTGTCTTATTAAAGATGATGTCATCTATCTGTCTGGCGAACAGTAATGGTGATTGTCGATTATTGGGTATAATTGTAAATCATGAACAATTATATGCTGTATTGTGGACATTACCTTTGTAGATATTGGTAGGACCAAGGGGGAGGAGCTACCAGTATATAGCCTGCTCTTAGGTAGCCGAGGGAGTAGAGTATAGGAGAGGAGAGAGAATATAAGTGTACCTGTGTGAAAGGAGACAAGAAGAGTGATATGACCTATTTGTGACTTTGCAGTTGTTGGTCAGAGCCACTGGAGTTAGTGGGCAGTTACTGCTTCATTATTATTTTCTTTTCCTTTTTCCCCACTATTCTGCTTTTGTATGTTTGTAAATATTTATTCTGTTAATAAATTGGTGATTCGATATCCATTTTATCGATATTTCATCCCTTTTCTACAAATAGCATGATCCTATTTGTGTCCATTAAATATCAGTATCGCGATATTAGATTCGATTTCACTCCGAATCGAATCGGACCACAATCCCCGCCCCCGCTGCGCGCGGATTGGCTCACAGATCACATCACATGCGCTGTGATTGGCTACTTCACGGCCAACCGCTTGGACGTAGGAACCGTTGGCCAATCGGATTGCGGGAAGGCGGGTCTCGTCGGAGAACGGGTAGGAAACGCTCGTCCCTGCGCGCGCAGGTCCACTGTCTCCACCTCGCGTCACGGGGACACGAGACGAGGACCCGCTGTCTTTATTCCCCCTCTCACCGGGACCGACGGCGGGAGCCGTGTCCGGCTGACTGGGACGGCCGTTAGAAGAGCCGTTAGAGATGTAGTTTAACGGGTTGAGGGAAGACAACCGTTCAAACCGTCCCTCAAGATGTCCACCAGGACGCCTCTGCCCACCGTCAACGAGCGGGACACTGAGAACGTGAGTATTGCTGTTTACTGAGGGCTTCGGGGCTGGACCGTTACTCACCGTCCACACGTCACCACAGAGCGGCGCTCTAAATACCACCCGCTCCGTCACCTCCGTCCCCTCCTACAGCAGCTTCAGGGACACTGACTCAGGGACATGTCCATTTAGCCTCCGCTCATTCCTCTGTCTGTTTGTCCGTCTGTCCGCTTGCCCATCCATCCATCCATCCATCCATCTCTGTCTGTCTCTCTATCTGTCTGTCCACCTGCCCATCCATCCATCTCTCTATCTCTCTATCTATCTCTCTATCTATCTATCTATCTATCTATCTATCTATCTATCTATCTATATATCTGTCTATATATCTGTCTGTTTGTCCGTCCATCTATGTCTGTCTATCTATTTATTTCTGTCTATCTATCTGTTTTTCCATCCATCTGTCTCTCTGTATCTATCATCTGTCCATCTGTCTGTCTGTCTGTCTGTCCCCCCCCCCGCCCGTCCACCTGGCCAACCATCTTCTAAAACCTAGGCAGGGTTGCTATGGGCCTGCAGGCTACCCAGAATCCTCGGGTTCCAGGTAAGAGCACCCCCTGAATAAGGCACCAGGGTTCCACAGTGCTCATCCATTTCTGCAGAAAGGACCATGACTATATGTATATCTAATCTACTGACCGTAATGTCAGAGTTTCAGCTGACAGGTGCACCCATCATCGGCCCATCCAAAAAGTCCCCCGATTTTTGGTCACTTTGGAGTTTTCTTCATTTCCCCCACCAATCGATTAGAGTAAATTGGGAATTCCTTGGAATTTCCTCCAATCGGTTAGTGAAGGGAGTGGGAAAAGGCCCCAAAGTGGCCGATATTCGGACCAGCCAATGATCAGTGTTGGTTTGTGTGCACTGATGTGACTGAAAGGAAGCTAACTAGGTGCTGTGATGTCCATGTTTAAATCATAGTATTTAAAACATCCATCCATCCATCCATCCATCCAGCCATTGTATTATCTACTAATTCCTAGGCAGGGCTGCTATGGGCCTGGAACATTTCCAGAATCATTGGGTACACAGTAGAAATTGGACAGGGCATCAGTCCATCACCGGGTACCACACACATATTCATGGTAATAGTAGAACATTAATGCTTAAATCATAGAACATTGTTTTTCCCTTTGTTTCATATACAGATAAATAGAAGTTGTGGGGAAATGTACGGTAAACTCTACACCGCAGATTTGAATGACATCATTTTTCTGGAGGCAAGAACACAAACCATCAGAGCTCACGAAAAAGTCTTCCACAAACATGCCAATGTTGTGCAGTGGATCTTATTTATCTCTCACTGGGAATTCAGTGCCCATCCTTTTACGCAGAAAGGCCCCAATGCCTTTCTTATCTTTTAATGAGTCCTTATTGAGTGTCAGTGTTTCAGCTGGCTTTGCATCAGGACAGAGCAAGGAAAGGGTGCCTGTGTTTGTTTAGTCTTTTTGCCCTGTGTGCACAAATACACCTGACTTATTCCCCTGGGAATCTTTAAGGAAAACCAGAGCAGTTTTACTTTTTGAAACTGGTGTTTTGTCCTCACTGTCAGGCATGCAGCATCAAAGATTTCCCATCAGCCAGAATGAAAAGAAATCCTGCTGAGCCTGTGAAGCTCTTGACCTGTGAAGTCTTGATCACAGAGCGAAATGGATAAAAGTCAAAAGCTCTACCGTTTTGCTTACTGTTTTGTTGTGGGTTATTCAGTGTTGAGAGATCACTTGCCTTTCTAGTATCAGATTTTCAGATGTTAGAAAGAACTGTCATATAGTAGTTGACAGTCTGTCAAATGTCTTGTTCAGTAATTCATTTGTTGATCTGTAATGGTAAATTTGATGAAATTCAATCAGTGCTCTTCATATATTCATTGACATACTGTTACTTTTCATGGTTTTTAATCGCAGTACTTTATCATGTGACTTTGATTATAAAATTACCAGCAAGAAGTCCTTCCATGGCAAAGCCATGATGAAATATGGGCTCCAAATTAGTAACTGTATGTTACATTAGAGAACTGCTCTGTACTATTAGATTAGATACAAACTATGAAAATGAAATTATGACAGAGCTTCAGGTGTCAGTGAAGAGTGAAAAAGTTCCAACAGTGAAGCGAAAACTGAGGTATCGGAACACTCGATATGACGGGATTTCCTAATTTAAAAGATGAATTAAACTTCAATAACGTTTTCCTGACAAAAGTTAAAACCAATAATGTGCAAAGTAGTAGAAATTAAAATAAAGCAAATGTAAATCAGTTTTCCCACAATCTGATCAACAAAAACCGAAACAAGAGACAAATGTAAGACGGTAATTTTAGCTTTTAGTTTGGAATTATTTTGTGTTATTGGTACACTTGTATTAGTGACTTTTATTTTGACATGGTCTAGCAGGAGCCACAGTATTATTGACCTCTTCCACTCTAGCAATCTGATTGATTTTGTTAAAGGGCGGGACTTTGTCCTTAAAGTGGACATGAAAAACCAAATGTATTTAGCACAATTTGCAAGACAGTCTCCCAACCTAAAACCCTTTCATATGAGTTAAAAATAATAAACAGTTTGTGTGAAGCTTTTCTAACCAGTGCAGCTTGTTCTAGCGATTCATGTGACGTTTTCAGATTGGTTTCATGATAACAGTAGTTTGCAATAACTACCTATTAGTGTACATTACCTACAATAACTCGATGGAAAATCAGAAAAGCCACCCAAAACTCGCTTTTGTGTTGCCCACGACTGCAGCAGTGAGTTTTATAGAGTAAAGAAACAAAGCAAGATGGTCCATTTTCATAACTTGCCTCTTAAACTGAAACAGCAGAATCCTATGATCAGCCACAATGCGAGCGATTGTAATGAGCACTTCTTACACAAGGAATCTGTAGAGACGAGGGCTTTTGAGTCAGAAGAGATGGTCGTTTGCCTGACAAACAAGTCCGAGGCAGCTCTGTGTTTCACTTTTCTTCTTCTAAAGTTGAGGCACAGACTGAGGCAGTAATCAGGAAAAGGTAACACCTCGACAAAACACAAATTGAGCTTCATCTTCTCCCATAATTTGACCTTCTAGCTAAACAACACCTGCCCAAGGTCACTGTCTTTGAGTGAAAGTTTCCACCAACCAACCCCGTGACATAGTCGCTTGCTCAAAAGCAGTGTGGTGGCGACCTAGAGCGTAAACCTACAATACTACCAGTCACAAATATGTTATCATATCACAAAATAAAGCTGAATCATATTGAATTCTATGGAAAATATGTAAACATGTAAATGCATTGTGAGCATTCATATTCAACCAGTGTCCTCAGTTAGAACATCTGTTGGCTGACTTACTGGACTTTCTCACACCCCACACTAATATAACTCCTCTCCTGCTCCTGTCATGGTTTTATCCACACACTCTGTTGATGCACATGAGAGACAGCTGCTGTTTTGAGGGAGGAAATGTTTTATGAAAATGTAATCGTGGCAGTAATACTATTCCATTTGGTCGTCAGTTTATTTGACTGCTTACGCCAAACATATTTCCAAGTACTTTTTACTAGGTGCATTCTAATCACCTCAGTAGTTTGAAGTTCCCTTCGAGCTGAACACTTTTACTCCCTGTCGTTTGGTAACTCACTTAAAATGTCCAAATTCCCATCACAGGGACCTGCTGCTACCCAGTGAAAAGTTGTTTGGTGTAAGGTCTTATTTGATTAGACATTGCATCCCACAGCAAACTAGAAAAGTAGATGTGTAATAAAATATGGCATCACTTGGAAACTAAAGATCAGTGGAAAGGTTTGCAGATACGCTGGCAATTCCAAAATCATGTGTAAAATGTATTGAAGGAAAGCAGTTTCCTCTGACAGGTGGAACAATAATAGTAAACCAAAACAAATGACATTTTTTCAGTAGTGTAAACATCATGTTCTGGAACAGATTCTTTGTAGAAATGTAATTTTATTCCCTAATGAAACCTTTCATTGTTTAATGCTTTAATTCTCTCCAGACATCTAATACATAAAGTCCAGCATGACTAAGGCTACATTTACACAGCAGGAAAGTGCCCAATTCTCATTTATCAGCAAATCCAATCTTGTGTAGGTCACACTACCTTTTAAACGTGACCTATATCTGACATGTGTGCAAAAGGACAGCTTCTGGATGTTTACCGTCATCATACCGCCAGCATCACAGGAGCTATTGCAAAGCTGCAGTGATTGAAGGCTGGAGTCATCACTGAGAAAAACTGCATGTTATTTGGCAACTTTTTTGGTTTGGTTTCTTTAAACTTTGCTTTTAGCTGCAGCTACATCGTCCTGTGGCTGTGTTCAACCGTTTCATTAGAAACATGGAGCCATTGTGATATGTTTTTGTTTGAGCAGAGTTGTTTTAAGTCACTGTCACACTACTGAAAACCTCCCCTTTGTATCAGTTTTACAAACACATGCAGTCTATGCCTAGAAATGATCCTTGAGACCGAATATCAGTTGAAACACTAACCTAATGAAAAGGAAAGTCCTGCTTTGATGACTTTGACTGGCCTTAAGTTTTCAGATAGGGCAGGATGTTGTGGCTGATTGTTGTAGCTTTTACTAATGGATCCAAAAAATCAATGCAGCAACCTGGACAGTAATAAATAAACAAGACGGAGACAATGATGGAACAAATCCTAAAGATATGGTGTGGTTTCTCTCTCTGCTGTCAGAGGCTCCTTTCTTGCTAAGAAATCAGGGCTAGTCATATGAGCCAATTAACTGAATCAGTCTTCCCTGATTCAGTCCCATGTAATTGCTGTTGGAAGGGAGCTTGCCATTGAGTGACCTCTTTGTGCACCACTGGCCTTAATGGAGGTAATGATGGTCAAGACAAAGCTGTTGACGTGACTCTGGTAATTAAATTTTAAGGCAAAGTTTTTGCTGATTACAGCATAAACACAGATATAGGCTCTGTCTCCTCCTTATGATCATGTTTTATTATATGAGTTATTATATCATTGTAATTAGTTTGGCACTGCATGGCAATATTTTATTTATTTATTTATTTGAAGTGCAAGACATCAACATTGTGTTATGGATCATATTAAAGTATATTAGTTATTAGATATTTTAACTGTAATAAGAGGTCTGATGCACGTTTTAGTATTTTATATATATATATATATATATATATATATATATATATATATAATATATATATATATATATATATATATATATATATATGAAAGTAAATAGAAAAATAGATAAAAGAATCCCAGTTGTTGGAGAGTGAAACTGTTTAAAACCAGATGAAGAAGTGACAGTAAAATGGGACCAGTGAGTTTTATGATGTCATAAGGATTTCTGTGCCACACTGACCTGATGTAACAAAATGCTGCTGTAGTTTTAAAGAGACTTGAAATGGTGATATCATTTTGTAGAAAAATAAAAGTAAATAAAAGTGCTGAACCACTTTAATTGGTTGCTTTAACAAATGTCTTTCTAGCAAGTTGTAAAAATGAAAAACCCAAACCAGCATCAGTAGCAGCAGATACCGAGTCAGAAATATTGATTATTGGCATGAGCCCAGTTTCCTTATTGGTGCATTCCTGGCAGTTGAAAGCTCTGCAGCACCTGACACGTCAACGATTAGGGCAAATTAGTATTGATTGTTATGCATCTGTGAAGGATTGCCGATACTTATTTAAGATTAATGAAGGCTAGTGAAGTCTACACATTGGCTTGTCATAATCTGTATGTTGGCAGTTATAGTAAAAGGGTGAATATTGAATTTTGGTAGCTTGACAGAATAGAATGCATTTGGGAAAGTTCTGTGCTCATACTGCTGTCACAGAGAAGAACAGTAAACAGAAAACACTGTAGTCCCTCTTTAAATGTGGTCCAGCAATAACGACCAGTGGTATTTTGGCTAAATGCTTTAGGGGCATTGAATGGTAAACTATTACATAACCTGTATTATGAAAGGATTTAAATGTTTTCTAAGGCAGCAAGAGTCACTGGCTTCGTAAGACCCAGTCTTCAAAAGATTAGAGGTTTCTTGGCAGAAACGCCAGAACGCCTGGTTTCTGACCCCAAAGATACACATGTTAATGCACTGTTCAGCTTGTTGCCTGTTAGAATTATAGCATTATTATTATTATTATTATTATTATTATTATTATTATTATTATTATTATTATTATTATTATTATTATTATTATTTACACAAATTTACAGAGTGTTTTTGGGGACTCGCATAGATAACCATTTTTGGTTTCATAAAGAACCATTTTGGAAAACTTTTAAATTGGTAAACAGCATGAGCTGATACACATAAACCAATGGGTACCATCCTTAATTACAGGTGTGGCATAGAGGGGTATAAAGTCACCAACCCCCCCCCCCAGCTTTGAGCTTTGGTGCAGTAGAACTGTTCTCTGGAATGGTGGTGCTCCATCCAGTCCTTCTGGAATGAGTTGAGGAGTTGGGGTGGGTGATTAATTTATCATTCTCATCTCACTAACACTCAGCACGACTGAATGCAATCAGATCATCAAGCAATGCTCCAAAATCTGCTAGAAGCCTTCTCTGGACAGCAGAGACAGTTTCTCTAACAAAAGCAGGATGAACTCTGTTTAATATTCATCTGTTCAGAAGAGCATTGAGTGAGCAGACATCCCAATCCTTCTTTTTTTTCTCCATATAGGGTGTGTCTTCGACTGCTGGCTTTATATGGAGGGAAAAGTGGTTGTTCTGTGTAGAGGTGCAATGACTAAGAGACTAAAATCGACAGTCAAATTAGTTCAGGAATGCAAGGAGACTTAATTGTCATTTGCATCAAGTGGTGCATGAGGTGGAAGGAAATGCTGTACTCAAGGTCCAAGTTACAACCAAAAATCAATATAAATGTATATTATTTTTATATTAATATATTCAAATAGTTGTCATCACATGTGTTTTTGGTGCTAAATGGGCACGATTCGGGACACGTGAATGGCAGATCAATCATCAAATTTGAACAATATCATTGTGGGATAGGGTTTTACTGCCGTTGTTACTTTTTAACAGTAAAAATTTCCTTAGTCTGCATGCAGAGCTGCAGTGAAAACAGACAGACTGAGCAGCTATCATTCATGTGAACGAAAGGCAGAGAGCAAAGAAAAAACGAAAGTGTGGCAGAGAGGCATGTGCTCTATGCAGCTGCTACATCAGCAACAGTCAATATAAGTCTCTAATAGAGCCTGGCTGTGTCTGAAGCATGAAAAAGCTGCAGAAATGCACAGTTAACTGCTTGTATCTAGCAGTGAGCTGTCAATAGCTTGTCAACATCATGTATTGTTGCTTTTGAGACTGGTCTGCAGAAACCTTTATGGCTACACACGATCTGTCTTATGAGACAGCGTGGCCATAAAGGCATCAATGCTTCAAGTCCTCTTCAGAAATTCTTGCTTACTAGTGTGGAGGTCTTAATTATGTCATGATGCGCATTCAAGAGGTTTTTGTTTGGATGAAAGTGGTTTTTACTTTTGTTTTTGTATAATGAAAAACAGGAGGGTTATTTTGCCTCGCCGAAAGACATTGAAGCGAATAGGTGTGTAATGGTTTGATTTCATTAGAATCATTGAATCACAGGCTGGAATATTATGTTTTATTTGCATTTACAGCATTTGACTGACTCTCTCTACAGCGACTTAAAAAGTGCTTTGCTCATCACTCAGAAAAAAGTTTTTTTTGCTTAGATGCTGCCAGATACAAATGTCAGAATGAATAATTCGATACCCAAAGCTCAACATATTACACTTTATCACATAGTACAACGATAAGCCTTTAAGGAGTTAAATGCTCTTGAACGAGATGGCTCTTCTGTCTGCGTTTGGAGACAGCAGCTGACTCAGCTGTTTGGACACCCAGGGGATCTTCGTCGCACCACTTTTGTGCCAGGACAGAAACGAGTATGGATGCTTGTCTTCCATACGTCCTGAAAGATGGTGGGTCAGTCCGAGCTGTACTTGATTCTTGGCTGCGTTAACATTAGTTCTATTTAGAGCAAGCTAATCAAGCGATATCATTCAGTGGAGGGAAACCAACAGCATAACATCTGTATACAGAGAAATGTCTCGAATCCAAAGCTCTGGTGAAGTGGATAGAACAGGTGATTGTATTGGTTTCTCCTCCACAGAATGGTAAGAGCAGACGATTGGATGTTTTAAATGCAAGTCAGCTGCTTTAGCTACAGCTGCAGCGCCTCCTCTTCAGAAGGAGGTGGTTAAATATGTTATTATTATTTTTTTTTTTTTCTTTAAATCAAGTTAATCTGTGAATTGTTTCAGCCCTATATTAAACTACCAAAATACTTGTGTGTTATACCATTACTTCTATGTCATCACACAATGGTTCTTATGTGCCACACTTGACAAAGGGTTTTGGTGAAGATGCCAGGCCTTGACTTGGTTGCATTTCAGCTGGTTAACTGCCTTCAAAATATTGTACGAAATTCCTTGTAGTTCAGAGGATGCTGTGATGTTCAGAGGACAGTTGCAGAGGAATTTAAAATAAAAATTAAAATATAAAATGAAGTTGCTTACTACAGACTATCAAATGGTAATGCTACCCTTTTCCACTGTTTGTAGTTAGCATTACCAGAATTAGCTGTCTTTCTGTGTTTCCTGAAGCTATAGCAGAGTGCAGTGGCTAGGCAACTCTGCAGGCTCACTCTCGAGGATTTCATCCACTAGGAACAGATCATAGACTTGTTCGTTCATGAGTCATCCTGCCACACATCCAGCTGGCTTCAATCCAGAGCAGCTAAATCACTGATGAGCTGTAAGCTAGAGTGATGCTGGACACCCAGGTGATTTTTTCCATTGTCCTGTCTGTCTATGAAAGGAATACAAGGCCAGTGTAATCAATAACTGATAGAGGCCAGTTAGCATTATGTGATTGGTGGTACCAGTTGGCTTTTCACTGATGTTATGGGGAAAATAAGTAATTTGATATACTGCTGATTTTGCAAGTCTTTTCACCTACAAAGAATGGAGAGGTCTGTTATTTTTATCATAGATACACTTCAACTGTTAGACACAGGATAAAAAAAAATCCAGACGATCACAGTCAGTTTTTTAAATAATTAATTTGAAATAAATATGAAACAAAACTTTGTAAAATAATAAGTTCTAATAAAAACAGAACTTTTTTTAAATTATGGAGGTCAGACTTTCCCTGTAGTTCTTGACCAGGTTTGCACACACTGCTGCAGGGATTTTGGCCCACTCCTCCATACAGAGCTTCTCCAGGTATTTCAGGTTTCGGAGCTGTCGCTGGGCAAGATTGAGTTTAAGCTCCCCCCAAAGACAGGGTTCAAGTTTGGAGACCTGGAGGCCACTCCAGGACCTTGAAATGCTTCTTACAGAGCCACTCCTTAGTTGCCCTGGCTGTGTGTTTTGGGTCATTGTCATGCTGGAAGACCCAGCCACGACCCATCTTTAATGCTCTTATTGAGGGAAGACTGTTGGCCAAATTCCTGTCCCCTTTGCTGAAAAGCACCCCCAAAGTATGACGTTTCCACCCCATGTTTCACGGTTGTGTCGGTGTTCTTGGGGTTGTTCTCATTCTTCTTCTTCTTCCTTCAAACATGGCAACTGTTTTTGCATTCTCACCAAGCTGCTTGCCTATTGGCCTGTATTCCATCCCAGCCTTGTACAGGTCTTCAGTTTTGTCCCCGGTGTCCTTAGACAGCTCTTTGGTCTTGGCCATGGTCTTTTATACCGGTGATGAACGCAGAGTCGGAGGGCTTCTTAAAGGAAAAAAAATATGCTTTAAATAATGCTAATTAATTATTTAAAAATCATTTATTTATTTATTTATTTTAATCATGTGATCCTGTCAGGCATGCTACCATTTAATTAACATATTTCATGGATTCATTTTATCTTATTAAAATCTAAATCATATGATGTTTAAGTTAATCATATGATGAATATAAGTCCCTGCTGTTAGACCAGTATAGCCAGCTGACTTGTATTCTATTGAAAGCACTGTGTGGTTAATGACCAGCATAAGACTCCACAGATCAGTTATGGGTTCTCTGCCATTTGACCTCCAAGAGATCCATTACCTCAAGGCTATGTTCTTACAGAGAAGCTCATCCAGTCTGACATTGTACATTAAAACGGGGAGAACATTAATGTGTCTAATTGCTAGTTATTGGTGGATATCTGTGTTATACTTTCCAACAGCTAATCTTTCTTGTCTCATTTATAGCTCATTTTCAGAGAATTTTCAGAGAAAATTCATTAACATGATTAAGAATCGGTGCTTAAGAAATTCAGTCCTATATGAGTCGGGGATCATTTTAGTATGTTAGTTACTTGAACTGTATTGTGTGAGGATTAAAGCCTTAAAACAGGACTAAATGTCACACACAATGCATTCACAAATGGTTTGTGTTCTTTACACAACTCACTTTAGAGTCGCTGTAGGATCTAAGAACCTAAACTGGATTAAATTGATCTGGCATTTCTGAGATACAAAAATAACCCAAAATGGTAGGTCATAGGAGTTACCCAAATACCTTTTAGATTTTGACCTGGCACTGGGTTGATTTTAAGTAATGTTTGTTCGTTTTTTTATTATGTTTTGTAATGAAATGATTTAAAATCCATCAGGATGCTTTAACTGAAATACTGCTCAATAATGACTTCATGTCATTTTTAACCATAAAACAAATTGTGTGATAATATCCAGTTTTCCACCAGTGAGACCGAGAAACACATCATAACTTACAGGAAGCTAAATGACTTAATTACAGAATAATTACAGAGCATTAGCACAAGCATTTTATTGCATAAATGTCCCAGCATGTCCTCCAAATGACAAATAACACAATGGTACTGTTTTTAATTTTTAATAACAGTTTAATAACAAAAACAGCTGTTTTTGGAGCTATCCATGCTTGTTCCAATAAGGGATGATTGAGAAACAGTTGAACCCACTGTGATGATTGTAGCACAATCGTTAACCCCACAGCTAGGATACCTGTTAGACTGTCCACAGACTGCAGCACTGTAAAAGTACCACAACACATTAAAATTTAAAATACAACTCAGCAGTCTTTTCAGTGTTCTGTTCCAAGTTTAAGTGGTACATTACATGATGTTTACCTGACCAGTAGTAATGATACAGATGTAAGGCCTGGGGTGCCTTAGCTTAGCTGAGCTGTATCGGCTTTGAAGGTGCATTGTGTTTTGTGTTAACATCCCCTCACTCAGGGCCATTAGTGTTGGGATATTAGCATTAGAACATGACTGTCCTGATGTATACTGGTGCTGGGACTTTCCTGCATTAAATCTGATCTCTCTCTCTCTCTCTCTCTCTCTCTCTCTCTCTCTCTCTCGGGCGATTAATCCTCCCTGAGGAAGCTGTTCTATCTCATGTTTCACTGTCATCACAGACACGCTATCTCTCTTTTTCTCTCTTACTCTCGCTTATGCTTTCTTTTGCTCATATATACACAATCACACTGGTATATATCTCATAACAAAGGTCACACATCAGCAAGACACACCCCCATCTACTCCCGCAGTCGGCCTGCTAGCTGCAGTAGATCACACAAGCCTAATGTATTGAGAAAGTGATGGTCATTTTTTTCTTCCAGAATCAAGTCTATTAAAAATTATGTTGCGTTTGTTGGAGTAAATTTTCTCTACTGTGTATTGAAGGCGTTCAGTGGCATTCCATGACGAGCATTAGTAAGACCAGGATGTTGGATTAACACAACCCAACCTCGTCCCCAAAATATAGGATGCTGTATTATAATTCTAGAGAACACAGATCCACTGCTCCACAACTCACTTAATGGGGGGCTTTATACTCCTCTATCTACTATTGATAGTATTTCTCTTCTCTTGTGCGTGTGCATTTGTACATCTGTGTCAGCAGAATGCATTTATAAGAAAGGGTGTCCACAAAAATTGGACATATCATTCATCTTGGACTACCTCATCCTTCTACACAGCCGGATTGTAGTTGAAATGCAGATATTTGGGCCACTCTTGTAGGTGTAGCATTACCGTGTAGCAGCTTTGTGATGGCGGTGGCGTAACTTGACCTGGGCTTTGTTCTCCGGGTGTGGCAGCTGAAGGCAGTCCAGAGTGTCCAGACAGACGGCAACAGCTGCCCTCGCAGCTTTCACAGCCCTTGCATAAGAACCAGGGCGTTTATTGTTTGTCTCGCAGCCTGCTGACAGCCTTGCTCTTCGATCACTTCCACAGTCGGGCACCACAGGGACCGGGAGTCATGCATCCCAGCATGTGCTCTGTTGTTAGACAGGCCTGTGCAGGGTCGTGTTCATCCTCTTTCTATGAGAGTCGCTTTTCCCCTGGGGCACTGGCAGAACTGCTGATTATGCTGACATCACAATAAGATGATTGGTTCCTTCAGACAGGTGTGAAGAACTGAGAACTGAGAACTTTTATGATGTTCTGATGAGGCGTTATTATCTTTTTTCTCTGGGGTTTGACTTATTTGACTCTTCTCTCTCCTCCCAGATGTGGTTAACTAGTAACTCTGTCCTGTTCTGTGTTTGGCAGTTGGGTAGTTTCACATTTGGGCAGGTCCATCATTGGAGCCAAGCCTGGGAGCACTTAGAGGCATCCACTGCAGTATTCATTGTCTTGATTTCAGCTTACAGACGGTCTGTTTGTAATGCAGTTTCCCTCAGATGTGCTGTTGTATCAAATAACATCATGGTATTCCAGCCAGAATTCCTGATTGTTATTGGCGTTTCCACTTGCCTGTACCTGTGTTTGTCAGAGGCTGTTAACTCATAATGGTTTTGCAGTAGCAGAATATCCAGTGTGTGCTTCTTTCTGGTTGCCTATGGTCTGTCTTCTTTCTTTAAGAGGCCATCTGTTCTATGCAAACGTGGTCATAATGCAGCATTCAGAAAACAGTTATTGACCTCATATCAGTCAGAATTGATTGTTCAAAAGTGCTGCATTTTATGATGGTAAGTGACCTTGTCTTTGATTCTTGCTGACAAAGGGCCCACTTACTACTGAGTAGGTCTAAGCTCCATCTGTGGCTCTGGAGGATGGCCCACGGTTCCCCACCTACTCAGCGCCACACTTGCTCATACACATTTGATTCAGTCAGCAGTTAGCTACCAAATTTAGCAGACATATTTGACAAGAGGAGTCACCGAACTTGCTCTCTGTGCTCCCTGCATATAGCTGCTTTGGGAGATGTGTCCTCAGATCCTCAGATGTTTCCGCTGCTCCTGTCCTGGAAGCCCACTTACAGTACATTGCACAGTTTTGTGTTTTCCTTGTTCTAACACGTTTGGCTTAGCTCACAAAGGATTTGATTGTAGCTGATGATATGGCTCAGGTGCAAGAATGGCTTGAAAATGGGCCGTGCAGATGGGCCTACAGGACTGGACTTGGCCAACACGTTTAAGTGCTTTTTACACAATTGTGCTCTTAACCCACATGTCGTCAATCAGCCAGGACTTGTTCTGTGTCTGTACCAAACAATATCTTGTTTGGTCAGTAATGTTTGAGACTGTAGGATAATTGTTTTATAATTAGTGAACGTTTTCTTTAAAAAAGCTATTATGCAAATTTGCTGGTTGATGATCAGTATCAGAGTGTTGGTGGCTTTTCGGACATGGGCTTGCTTTTTCCACATATCACAGCCTATGTTGAGCTTGAATCACTCATCTCACTTGAGCAGAGTTTACATTGCGAGCACTCTGTCAAGATGGCTTTCTGCTCTCTTAACTGTGTTATGCAATGAGTCCTGCAGTGGAGTTTTGCATTCCCCTGTGATTGCGTTAGCTGCTTGTGGTGGTAGACAAAATGCACTAACTCGAACGTTTGTGGTGAAGGATATAAAACACTGTACTGCAGTAATATATAAATTGTGTACATCTTTGTTATTGTTTGAGCCATTTTTAGGAAAATGCTGATGTTTTCATCACCAGCGTTTTTATATTTATGATTTCCTCCAGGACTGTTTTAATAACAGTTTGTCAGGTGTATTTTCAGATCCAAGTCTACCCTTCGGTCAAATCCGGTTAGCAATTTCGACCAAAAGACCTCTGGTTCTTGAAGTGGTTCCGTCCAGGCTTATAAGTGAAAGGGCCGTTGTAGTAGAACCGAGGATATGTCACAGACGGCATGGCATAGGAAGACAAAGTTGACCACACTGTGCGAGATGAATGGTATGTCATTGCTCCTTGCTCCTGTACAACAGGACACGGCCACAGCAGTTTGAGACAAAAACGATGACTAATGTTTGGTTCTCGCTGTGTATGAACGTTTCAGTGTCCAGAACATATTTTTGTTGGGGGAAAAGCGCAACGTGAGAGACGATGGGTAGGCTCGGACGAACCACTGCTTTGGCCTTTTAGAAAGTTAACACAAACCTCTTGATTGTCCTAACCATGCTGCCTCTCTCTTCATCCAGCACACCTCCCTGGATGGTTTTCCAGAAGCACCTGTGGCACCTGCCAAATCAGTGAGCAGACAAAGCCTCCCACGATGCAGGAACTCCCTGAGCTCCAGTGTGGATGAACACCCTCATGTTGGCAGCTACCGTCTGCTTAAGACCATCGGCAAGGGCAACTTTGCCAAAGTAAAGCTGGCTCGGCATGTCCTCACGGGGCGAGAGGTGAGAACTTTACTAGAATTCCATTCCTTACATCCATTCATGAGACCGTTCGGCTCAGACAGATGTTTTTGGGGGCTGTAAATGTGACTCTTGGTGTATCCTTGTGCTGTAAAAATATAGTCATACTGAGATACTAGAAATTGGCATCATATGTGTTTAGATTTGACTGATGTGGTCTAATAATGACACGTGCAGAACTGAACTCATCCATCAGTGTGAGGTTGCCCTCAATCACCAACAGTGATTAAAGACTGCTTGGTGAACAGGAGGTATGACGTTCTGTCAGGCTGAACCAGTGTTGAAAACAAAAGCATCCATTTTATGACATAATTTTTTTATATTAAAATTTTTATATTAAAATAGTTTTTATTTTACATTTAAGTGTTTTGAAAACAGCAGCGAATTAGGGCAGACTTCGATGACTTCACAGAGGACATTTCACAGTAATGATTGTGAAATTTGTGTTTGCGGAATTGGTTTGTTGATCAATTCTTTTTTTTATTTTTTGTGAGCCTGTGTGATGAGCACTGCAGCTCCAATGATTTTTCCTTCATGCATCTAGGCTTTTAAAGATACAGGGCTTTAATTTTCAAGGGTTTGAGTATGTTAATCATCTGCATTAATCAACTACAGTAATGTCAAAAAGTGATACAAGGGATTGGGAATACAGGCAGGTTTATTTAGGCATATATAATATATTCTCGCTCTCTCTCTCTCTCTCTCTCTCTCTATATATATATATATATATATATATATATATCTAAACAGAGCCAACTTAATTATCAGGAAACTCATCACGATTGCTTATTTGTTTGATGCATTTGTTTGAAAATGCACCAGCAGACATTTCTCCTCTCATGTTAGCTAGTTTGCTCTGCAGTACAGCAACTGTTTGTGGTGCCAAAAAAGTCAAAGAGCCAGGCATGTGTTTAAACGGACATGTGACAGAGCATGCAGTCAGAAAGTGAGCATATGTTCAGTGAAGCAGAACCTGTCTCTCACTATCACTAGTTAACCACTAATTAATCAGAGCAGAGCTCCACAGTCACTGCAGCTGTAGCTCATCCTACAGAAACACCAGAGTAAAAGGTATTGGATTTAGCTGAGCTTCATGCGTACATTTCCACTCAGAAAAAGCAGAAAAAGCACTATAGCACACTCTTAGTTTTAATTTTCTGACTAATATCAGATCTATAAGACTGATTAGAAAATAAGGATATAGATTGTTCATTTGTTTGAAGAACAAGAAGGTCAAACCAATTAGTATTTAGATAAAGTGTACAACATAAAATGACAATGTTTTGGGTAAAACTGAAACGTTTTATTTGTTTAGCAGGTGTCGAAGGTTAATGGCATGTACATGTTTTTGTGTCTGTGCACTAATACTCTTTATATCATGTTTTATAAATTGTTATTTGTAGATGGGGAACAAAATATTATTATAAGATCCATAAAAAGATTACCTACTACTGTGTTTGTGTTTCTTTCTGTGATGGTCCTGTAGCTCTCAGCTTGTCCAGAAATGCATGTGTAAAGCTTGTCCTCTAGCAGTGAATCATAGTGCAAATTACACTTTCCAACTGCAGGGGAAGCACAGGAGTAATAAATGCCGATTACATGATGCTGCTCTAATTTATTGAAAAACGACTTAAATTTGGGTCTGTTTGAAAACATAGTTGGTCTGATGGCTGTAATTCTTATAGAGCAGCTAATGTCCTATAACTTTTACAAGACTCTCTTCCACTTTCCAAACAAGGGCAAATATGTCAGAAACATCAAGTGAGAACTAATTTCTCACATCAGCATGCCATAGCATGATTCTCTTCTTCTTTTATTGCTCACACGCATGCTGGATTGATTAATTAGGTTTTAGAGGTGATAACTAGTGAAAGTAAAACCGGATGCCAAGAACCTCTCATGTTGCTGACTATGGACTCTTTGAAGGTCTCTTTGAATTTTTTAGAGAGAGCTTCAGTGGCATAGTAATTTTTGGATAGGACAAGGTGACACTGGGTCCTGGAGCTTATGAGGTAACAGTTGTTATTAAGATTAGCACAATCATAGTACCTTTATCTTTATGTTTATTGGAACTGGTCCTATTTAGATTGTGAGTTATCGGGATATATTTATATATCACCCTCCCCGAACTAGGCCTCAGCTCTGTTTTCTAGTCCATATCAACACACTGTCATTTACAAAGTCATTTATGTTAGGTACAGCTGTTCCTGCATTTTTATATATTGATTTATGAATACAAGGTGGCACAGTGGATAGCGCCGTTGCCTCACAGCAAGAAAAAGCTGGGTTCGATCCCCGGGTGGGGTGACCTGGGAACTGTGTGGAGTTTGCATGGTTTCCTCTGGGTACTCCGGTTTCCCCCACAGTCCAAAGACATGTGCGGTCGGTGAATTGGTGACTCTAAAGTGGCCCTTAGTGTGTGTGAGCCATACGATGGAGTAGCGCCCTGTCTAGGCTCTCAGAGTTGCTGGCACCAGCTCCCCCGTGACCCTATTCAAGAATTAGCGGTATAGAAAATGGATTTATGAATACGTTATTTACTGCTTATTCACTACTTTTGATCAACCTATTTAGGTAAACTTTAAATTAAGTGGAATCCAACTTTCTGCTTTTGGAAACCTTTTTTTAACCCAAATATGCAGTTGACTGATAATTTAGCTGATCTTTAGAGCTGATCACATCATATGCTCTTGCGAGTTGCTGCAGTGTTGCGTGAGGTCACAAAATGCACCAGTTCCTCCTTCACCTGCTCAATGGCATTGAATCCGGGGTTGAATTCCACTCTTTGGTGAATGTTGGCAGCCAGGTGTATATTGGTTTGTTTGTTTTCTTTTGTTTTTTTTTGTAGACACTTTGTGGTGGAAGCAGAGTAGACCTTCAACACCACTAACATGATACCCCTCTTGAGAATACATCACTCGGCCCAACACAGTGAGACTCAAAACATGGTAGAACTAGCAAAACCAGGTACACAGTGCAGTGCTGTGGAAACATTTAGTTGAATTCATGGACTCTCTCAGCTTTGACAATTAAGTAAAGGAAGTTGGTCACACTGGATTTTACTTTGAGGTATGAGAGAACAGGAAGCTGCATACAAATGCCACACGTCAGATTTTTATTTACTAAAACGTTTAAAAATGACGCAAATGTTTATACTTCACGATTGCTTGCTGTTTTGTTTTAGTTGATCACATAAAATCTCAAGTAAATACATTGAAGTGTATGTAAATTGATGTTTTTTAAAGCCTCTGTAGCAAAGTACATTTTTACTTGCCAGATAAAGCACAGAGCATTAGAGAAGCACTGCATGATGATGCATTTTCACGTTTGCCGGGAAATTTGTAAGCAACACTATGTAGCGTTTTTTTGTTGAAATGTTACATTTCACCTTTGTTTAATTATTTTCATACTTATAATTCAGTTGGTATTCTTCCAGGGCACTTATTTTATTCAAGGGGATTTCACATCAACCATTTCAGTTTTTACAGGAAATTCAAGCTTTTAAATGTATCCTTTTAAAAACCCAGTCTGTTCAATTCAACCATCTTCACCTGGAACCCAAAAGAACGGTAGTAGAGCATTGATGTCAGTAGTAATAATAATAATAATAATAATAATAATAATAATAATATGTTCTTTAAAATATTGTGGTTTAAGAAGGTATAAGCTAGGGCACCTGCTATTTTTGTCTCATCATCCAGTCTGACCTTTGATCCTGTGTTCAGAGATAGCTTCCCTTACTGGCCTTCTACTGCACTTTCCTCTGGCAGTAGTGAAGGTATCAGGATATGCACCATGTGTTTCTGCTTCAATTAATTATGCAGCACAACGTGCACATTGCCCTTCTGTCGCACGAAGGTTAAATTATTTAGTTTGAAATACATCAACTCCGATGCACATGGATGTACTGTATGGCTGCATCTGTAGAAATTACACTTATATAAGGATCCAGTGTTCTGTGGAGGGAGTGGAGGGAGAGGCCCGGCTATGCTTGTTTGGGTTCAGGCTTCTATTTCTAAGAGAGAGTGAGCAGTGTTTTGTGAGCTGTAAGAGAGTGTGGACATGAAGGCTCATTATCCTGGTCTATCCCCCAGTGCCATATCCCCCTTTCCCACCCCCCGAATAATACTCTTCTGCATCTTATGAGCTCTTCTGCCGTAGGCTGGAGCCACGCAGAGGAAGCTCACTCTGTTGTCTGTTCACCTGCCCACCTAAGAGGAGCTGAAAATAGATGCCACCTGCGCACATCGTGCCTCTTACTTTTCCTTTCTTTCCTTCTCTCTCTCTCTCTCTCTCTCTCTCTCTCTCTTTCTGTTGTGTAGTTCTTTCTTTTTCATATATGTACCTGCCCTGCAGGGTGTGTGTGTACGTTTATATATATCAAGCCCACACACACAGCACTACAAGAAGCTGTTCACTAACCTGACATCAGCTTCATATTCAAGGAAAGAGATCATCAAATGACCACTCACTGACCTGGCACTGACACAATCAGCAGATATAGAGGCAAAAGTGCAGGACGTTCTGTCAATATGATGATATATTATCTATTACTTACCAATGATTGACTATTGCACTAAACACTTAGAGGCTGTTCTGGTAATTACTCTAATAAAGCATAATTTATTTGAAATAGATGTTCCTTTGAATTTATGGTGATTAGTTTTATTAACATAAAGGTAATACATATTTTAATTTCTCCTACTGATCTACGTGTTGTATAATCTCTTTCCTCTTTTCCCAGTAGCTTCTTTGTACTGAATTTTACTTAATGAAAAATTAAGCATAGAATTCTCGAGTGGTAATATAATCGATATGTACAGTCCTATTTTCACCCAAAAGAGATTTAGCTTGTTCCATGAATTAATGCATGTTTGATTTTTGGGCGATACTGAAAGCCCAACACAACCTAACTGGTCCTGTTTAATTGAGTCTGGTAAAGCATGTGGGTAGGACTTGCTTTTGTAATAATTTTGCAATAATTTAACATGTTACCATTATAGCACATGGATGTGGTCATTGTCAATTGCATGGCATGGCATTATCATGCTGGCTACCGACCTACTCCCGCATGCTACCACAGCATTACAGTGCCTGCTGCAGCTCTTATCCAGAATTGCTAGCACAGTGTTGGCATGCTCGCTGCCGGCCAATTCCAAGATACTGTCAGGACATTAGCGCACCACCTGTAGCCCTCGTTGAGAATCGTTAGTGTGGTTTTAACATGCTGAATACCAGCCTCATTTACACGTTTTTTAAAGCTAATGCTATCCTGAGACTTTTTTCTGGGATTATTTGCGAAGCAGACACCATTTTTATATGACATCACACACTATCAAAATGCACACAGCTAGCTCAGTCTGTGTATTGTCCTGTAGTCTTCGAGAGTTTCACTGGTGTTGCTTTTTAATCACTATAATGCTGTAAATGAATGTATTGGATGTGTATCACAGTGCTCACGCTGTGGCGCTCCTCTCCAGTGACACTTGAGAACCTTTCATAGCTACATTTCTGAATACAAGGCCTAAATCGCCTTTCCTGCTGATCTTATTTCACTCTGACTTGAACATTCCCTTCTCCTCTGCGTTGGAGGATGCATCAGTTGCTCGTTGTGAGTAACCTGTTTACTGTAAAACTTACTGTAAAATCAGTTTACTGTTTATTAATGGTGGCAATGTTGCCTTATTTGGGAATCTCAAATCAGATTAAATTTGGATGGTAAATGCAAACCAGGTATGTTCAACAAAAAAACTGTTCAAACAGCTGTTCACATGGGACAGTATTCAATTCATATTTACCTTCTGGATAAATTAATATTTTGCATGAGGAGAGTACATATTTAATATACTTGTATTGTCTCTCTCTCTCTCTCTCTCTCTCTCTCTCTCTCTCTCTCTCTCTCTCTCTCATTCTATACACACACACACACACACACACACACACATTTGTGTCTTTGTTCATTCTTTTTAGGAGTTTTTTTGTAGTTTTTGTTACTCAGCTGTGCATAGAGCCATTGTGGAAACAGAGCAGTGTCATGGCAGGAGAGACACACATATTTCTTTATTTTAAAACCAGCGCTGAAGGGAGTTCAGAGCACTAATGCTAAAACACATCCTCTAGAAAACCTAATGATAACAAATTCACCATATTATAATGTATTTATTTCACAGCACCTGTCGATAAATGTTTCACCATTCCAGGGCAGCCTGTATTTGATAAACAATGTGCCAGTGTGTTGTGTGACGATTAATAATGAATATTGTCAAAGTCCAAAATGGTGACTTTACAGGAGAATGCAAAAAATGTTTTTCTTTTAATGGACGTTAATGTAAGTAAGAACAATTAATCGTAGAGCATTTCTGTTGGTCAGAAGTATTTACAGTGTACAATGGAAAAAACTACATGGAGATTTCATTGGACAGCGATGATGTTAGGATGGGTTTATGAACAGCATCTGTTTGGTCTCAAACTGAAATTATAACCATTCTTTATCTCTGTTTTCCTCGCAGGTGGCTGTAAAGATAATAGACAAAACACAACTGAATCCCACTAGTCTACAAAAGGTATGGTCTCCCCTTTGTTCAGCTGGTCTAAACAATGGTCATTTAATTTTGTGTTCTTATCCCTGAGACCAATACAGTGGGCAAGCTCAATTTACACTCTTTCATATAACAGGGCTTTTGTGCTCGATCACAAATCGCTGTTAGAATTAAATGGACAATTCCAAAATGATTAAATCATTTAATCATGGGGCCATTAAAGCAATGCCACACTCCAGCATATAAGTGAAATATGAATTGTTTTCCCCGCAGAGTGTCTGAATGCTGCAATTTGCTTCCCATGTCACAGAACAGCCAGATGTCTAATGTCATTATCGTTAGACAGACTTCTTTAATTCGTGCCGAATGAAGGGACCTGGCTGTTTTTTTCCGTAGTCTCAACTATTTATTTTGACCCTTAGAGCCATCAATGGACATTGAATGTTAAAATGAGCACAACATTCAAGAGGCTCAGCATTATTGTCACAGTGCACACATATGCAGTAGTCACATCGCAGGATGTGCGATATCTTGTGCAGTGAAAAAATAACTTTTTTTCTGCTTAATACAAATTCACTGTTTTCATTTTCATCTAATTTCATCCATTTTCAAATATCTATCATAACTATCCCAGGCAGTCACTGTCTGTTCAATAGAATTTGCATTATTAATATACTGTTTGGATCACTGACATTTTGTGACTTCACATGAAATATTCTAAAGCACTCTGAGGTTTATTTAATCATAGGGTCTGATGGTTTGATATTGCTATAAACAGTATAATGCAAAACAGCAAAATATTGTAATGTCCAACATCAAGCAGCCCTAGCTAGCAGTCTTTAATTTTATATAGTCCTGTCACTGCTGTCACACAAAAACCAAATGTTTAACATTTTGACATAAATTGAATCTGATGGATGTTTATATTGTGTCCCAGTTTTATGTTAAACAGACCAATAAAATACTTGTAATAAAATATTTGTACATTTTCCATTCAAATTGAAATAAATATCTTTAAATATCAAAAAATATATTTCTGTACTGAGGATATGCTACAGAATAAGCATTTACCCAGGCGTAGGCAAGCCCAGTCCTGGAATGCTAAGCTGGAGAATAACTCCAGTCTTGTTGGCACAGCTGTGTTTGTAGCTTGGAGTTTTCATCAGCACACGGGGCTTAAGGAGGAGCTTTCAGTAGCAGTAGTAGTGGCATTCGACAAGCTTAAACGAGCAAGCGTGTTTCAGGTATGACCAGCAAACTGAGCTAAGTTGATAAGCTAATACAGTTGTTGTGTTTTAAGGAGCACTGTGTGCTGGGGGAAGCCTAGGTGCTGTAAACAAATTGCTAACTCTGATTCGTTCTTTGGACAATCGGATCAGGCCGAATTTGATCCTGCTCCATTTAAATCCCCAAAACCGACTCTACAGAAAACAGATCATTTTTTTCGCCAGTTCACAGTAAATTCATCACACAACTGTAGATAATATTAGAAGAGGATCATGAAAATGAGTAGACAGTGGCTTTAAAAGACATTTTGTCCTTCTAATGTAAAGTTGTCATTATGGACATGCATGATTTTTGCATGACTATGATATACTGCTGTGCATATTGAGACATGATTCAAGTAATACAGTATCATGCTACGTGAAGTTTGCTGTCAAAATATGTATTCCAGCTGCAGGCACAGCTTAGTTGCATGTCCTATTTTAATGCTTAACAGTTCCCACTGTTTATCCTCTTGTGTCAGTGCTCTCTTAGTCTTTGACGTCCATTGTGGTACATTCATTGTTGACATTCACGGATGTGCTGTTGCTGCACTTAATCCTATTGTTTGTCCTGTATTTACTGTATGTCTGTTTTACTGAATACAGTACTCTGTGTAGACTAGTAGAGAAGTATTTGATGAAATAATAGGTAATAAAACTGAGCTAAAAGTGCTTGAGGTTCCTGATTCCTGAAAATAGCATCTGTTTATGAGTGTTTTATTTATTTCAGTTATGTTGTTTATTGTATTGCATTTAATAATAAATGGTCAAATTTTGTGTTGTGTGGCAACGGGTCAGTTCACCTCTTTTCCAAAATGAATTGTTTCATTTCATTTACACATACATTTATAACGTGTAGCTTCCAGAGTGGCTAATAAAAGTGCTTAATAGTCCACACAGTAATGATTCACATGTTCAAGGAAACGGTGGCATACTGTGTCCTTAGAGATCCTGAGAGCTACTAGCAGTGAAGAGTCCACGCTGATACCTATATATAAAGATCTGGTGCCTGAATGCAATACACAGGCATTTAATTAATGAAGTACCAAAAGTACTTAATTGAAAGTGAATTTACCGTATTTTCCAGAATATAAGCCGCACCGGAAAAACCCTGGAAAATAACATATATAAGAAGAAAAATCTGCACCTCATTATAAGCTGCATGGTTTAAAGCGTGGAAAAAAAGTAGTGGATTAATTCTGAGTCATTCCAGAGCAATTTT
The DNA here is from genome assembly GCA_034509495.1 of Acestrorhynchus altus. Taxonomy (NCBI): domain Eukaryota; kingdom Metazoa; phylum Chordata; class Actinopteri; order Characiformes; family Acestrorhynchidae; genus Acestrorhynchus; species Acestrorhynchus altus. The sequence goes on along the minus strand of CM067525.1, from coordinate 9,354,511 downwards.
GTTTTTCTGTTTATTTGTAATTATTTACACAGTGTACAGCAGCAGTGAGTAGCAGCGGGCTTCAAAAATGTACGACTGTAAACTAGTGTTTACAGGATTGTTGAAATAAACAGAGAAGTGGTGCAGCTCTTTAGTTTAAACCATTTCAGCAGTGTTTCGTATCATTAATGTGTTTTGTTGTCAAACTGTCGAAAATGGGAAACATTTTATGAGCCCTGTGGTCATCTAGCATTTAAATGCATGGCTACAGGGAGTTTGGATCCTCTTGGATTTTAGTTTGCAAGTCTCTTCAGCTTTATCTTCTGCTGTGCCAAACGTGCATTACATAAAGACCAGGATTTGTTGAAGATACCATGAAGCTTGTCATTTCTAGTGTTTCACTTTTAAGACTCGTAAAGTTGAGGTTACTAAAAATAGCAACTACCAGTATGTCACGAGAGGAAGCCACGATGAAAGAGGCACTCCTCTCCTTCAGCTGAAATGCAAACCATGTTCAGAAGTGGCAAAAATATAATATTACCTCAGTTGATGAACAATGTTTATTGTGATTTTTTTTTTTTTGGACCGAGGCAAACTAAACTGCCATGCCATCTAAACTCTGATTTGTATGGTAGATTTTCTGATGTACATCCACTTAACCAGGATTATTTATAGTCTTTGGAATAAAATATGCAGTGAGTCAGTGTTTATTTACTGACAATATCTACACTATGCACCGAAAAACACATTCTTATCATGATGACCATAAAACATTGTCATATTGCCCATGTCTAAGGATATGCATTAGTAATACTTTATTTTAATTTCAGTATTTTTAATCACAAACCCTAACAAAACTTGTGTAGTATATGAGATGTACTATATGTACTCAAGTTTGGTCTTCCTGCTGGTTTAGATCAGGGGTCTCAACCTTGTGCACCTCACAGTCCACCTGCTTCTAATTAGAAAGTATAACAACCCACAAGAAAACTAATCTTCTATATGTGCAGACGCCTGCGGCTGCATTGTCTCAAACTGATACTGTTTAATTTGCCTTGTGACACTTCTATTATAATAATGATATTATTAGTGTGTTTCAATTAACGTTTATAGATTGAACACCATTTTCACGTATGAATTTTTTCCACATAGTCTTTTATTATTTAAAGTGCCATTACCAGCCCAGTATGGGCTATTGTGTCCCCCTGAGGATGGGCTGGGGGAGCACTTGAGAGTGCTTCATGGACCGCTGGTGGTCCCTGTCCCACAGGATGAGCAGTAGGTTAGCATTTTCACTGCTCTAATACCTGATATTAATCATTAGGTAATTAGCAGCAGTGAAAGAGTGAAACCGTACAACGTAGTCAACTATGTAATCATATATGTGACTATGCATATGCACATTGCTGCCATGGATATGTTAATAGAATATATTAGGAAACCCTTGGATCCCTCTCTTTTGTCAAATAATGCCTTACTGATGGCGTAATAATAACAATTATCTTTTCAAACGCTTCCCTCTCTCCGTGGCTTGCTGCTTTAATGAGTGAGTGTGTGAAGTGTTATAGAAAGCCTGCTGTATAGAGGAAACACAAAGCCAGCTGGGCCGTGTCTGTAGGATTGTGGTGTACCAAGACAGGTACAGTTGCAGAAGGTGAATGTGCTATTCAGAATAAGAATGGAGCTGTAGACCACCGGTGGAAACAGCATCTCTGTGAGCTCAGAAATTCAATGTTCTTACCTTCCTTAGATTTATATCTGTTTACTCTTTCCTTTCTTAGTTTTTGGAGTCGTTAGTGTGGCAGGTTTGGAAGGCGCCTCAGGTGACACAGCAAAGTCACAGGCCAATCAAGGACACCTCAGACAACATTGCACAAGCCTCCACTCCTCAGCAGATAGGGCGACATGGCTAGGCTCATCATTCTGTATACAGTGTGCCATTGTGGTTGCATGTGAGTCATAGCTGGGTATTGTTCTCTCATCTTCTGGGCCCACGCTTCTTGCCTTGTTCTTCCTAAAGCCTGTCTTACAGTTTTCTGAGTCATGAGAGAAATGATGAGTTCACAGTTGGCTCTCTAGCCCTAGAAAATTAAGAGTACTTCATATCGTGAAGAAAAGGACTTAACTCAGCTAGTTGATGATCATTTTTCCCATTGGTCATTACAATGATGTGAAGCAGAAAAGCCTCCGATTGGCTTCCTATGCATCACTTAACCCTGCCTCTGTGTCCTCGTTTTTGACCCCTAACGGACATTTTTCTAATGTGTGGGGAGTTCGTAATCTCACTGATATTGATGGTGAATCTTTTTTGTGCAGAGAACAACGCATTCTTTTAACCCATGGAGTGTTACACCACTGGGTAAACACTATACACACTTTATGCCATTGTTTGTCTCGGATAGGCCTCTTATTCTATTATAGTCCAAATGGAGACACTAAGACTGAATGCATCAGCCCTTACACACTCTCCCGTCTGCCCTCAACTCATGTATTGATTTTCTATAACTGAAAAGCCTGCACTCACCAGTGCTGCATACCAACCCCTGCTTTTCCCTACCGACTCAAAACAGAGCAAGCTGGCCACATCCCAACATATTAATCACAAATGCCACAAACAGCCTGCGATCTCAAAAGTGTTAAGCGTTTTTTTAAAAGCCTTGTATGACAGCCGACATGCATCTCAATTTAAAAACAAACAGTCCTACTGTAGCCTTTAGCTCAGCTTTTCAGGAGGGTGCTGACTCATGGCTCACGGCGTCACGTTGAGGTTAAAATGAAGGGTAAACGGGGGGAGGGTACGGAGTTGGGTGATATTTTTAAGGTTGTGTGAGGGCATGAGTGTGTTTGTACGTTGGTGTGAGAAACGTCTGTCGAGACATAGTGAGGTTTAATATTCAATAATACTAATGTTCTTAAAGTAAGGTGTAAAGACTGTTCCAATTCTATACCATAGATACCGTTTACTCTCCAGTCCATACTGGAGAGGCCAAACCTGCACACAGACCAGAGTCCAGCTAACTGAGGTTCAAATGACACATTTAGGAGCTGAATTTATACCAGAGAGCACAAAGTGAGTGACTGGTCTTGGAGGAAACTGAACAGTCAATATCAAACATGCTGTGTGGGACACAGCTTAGAACATTCGTGGCTGTAGTAACTGTGAAGCTTAATTTTTGATAGAAATGTTTGTTGTTGCCTTTTTCTCTCCGGGACTGTTTTTAGATGAATCTTACAGGCTTTTTCTGACTCTCCCTTTTCTATTTGGAACGGATCAACAAGTTGCCACACGTTGTCAGCACGGGATCTCATCAATCAGTGAGCTTCTCGAACACCTCCACCCTCCTTAAATTTTAGACAACACTACTACAGCTGTCACACAGGAAAGGAAAAAGTGACATGCAAGACGAATGGAGGACGTAGGGCTTTAACGCATTATTTGTCAGTAATGAAGTGATTGTCCATGCATGTTGTGTAAATAATGAGCCTCTTCCAAAGTGAAGACGAAGACATTTTTCTCGTATCCCTCTTTTGATTTTGACTTTTGATTCAGACTGTTTTCTTATTTCGTATTTGCTCAATGTACATGGACAGTGGGATCCATCATGGTAGGAGCAGAGCTGAGAACAATTCCGTTTTAAAAACACATCATGAATCTGGTGTAGACTTTAATCAGGACTTTTCTGAAGAATGAAGTTGAAAGTTCTTAAGATATTGGTAGGGATTTAGAGGTTGAAAAGGGGTGGGCAAGGAGACTTGGCAGAATGAGCATGTCTGTCCACAGAATGGACAGAAGCAGGACAATTTCTGAAATGTACTGTACTTTAAAGATGTTTTCTGGAATGAGGAGTGAATTTTAGTACATTTTGTGAAGTCTGAAATCTTTTTTCAAGCTGGGGAGCACTCCAGAGACCCGGCTTCTGTTCCACCTGAAATGCGTTGTCTGTGGTTTGCTTCAAGCAGACTGGTTTGGTCTGCTGGTGCTGCATATGGGGTTGTGTGAATGGCTCATTTTCACATGACTGTTTCAACTTGTGTGCGTAACTGAAAACCTTCTACTGGAATGACTCTTTATTTACATGGTGAACTTCAGAAAGTACTGTTATATTCAAGGAATTAATGAAACACAATAAAGGAATGAAAAGATAGAAGAAGCTGGACACAACCATTTCACTAAAACCTGTGGAGAAAAGTGTCGTTCGAAATCCACCGTCTTCTGAGTTAAAGCTAATCAGCCATAATGAACCCCCTGCCCCTCCAAACAAACCCAGAATCAGTCCTGGGGGCAAATGTATTCTCGACAAGGATAAGTTTGATAGACGGAATCTGCTGTGTTCCTTTAAGGTTCACTAATTACATACCCTCTAATTAAAGTCAGCATTCAAAGCTTTGTTTCATTTAGCACGTAGTGTGCCAGGCTCCCACGAACTGTTCTGCACATACATAAAACTACCTTCTTCCCAGTTGTTGCGTTTTGGAAATACCACGCTGGTGTGCGTGTTTGTGTGTAGTTGTAGTCATATAAAACTCTGGGCCTACCATCTGGCCCTTTTGGGTGATGTGCTTGGCACCTGGCAGAAGATCACTTACTACTGCACTCGGAGCCCATGTCCCAGTCAACACATTCCAGACCTCTGTTTGGCCACCAGCTGGGACACGCTTAAATGAAACAAAAGTGTCTCTCTGTCTATGAGCAAATTGTGTGTTGAATGTTGATTGTTTGAGAAGCCTGCATTAGAGGCTCTGACCAGACATAGATGTTCATAGCCTCGTAATATGAAACCTGAAATTCTCAATTTCAGTTTATGTTATGAATTTATGTTCAATTCATTTTCCCCTCAAAATTCTACACAAAATACCTCCAATGACATTTATGTTATTAAATATTTTATTAAAAATAAAACACAAAAATCTAACATGTACGTAAGTATTCACAGTCAAAATTGATTCTTGTTTCCACTGATCATCCTTCAGATGTTTCTACAGCTTGATTGGACACCAGTGGTAAATTCAGTTGATTGGACATGATTTGAAAACACACACCTGTTTATACAAGGTCCCGCAGTAGACAGTGCAGGTCAGAGCACAAACCAGCCATGAAGACTAAGGAACTGTCTTTAGACCTCTGAGACACAGATCTGGGGAAGAGTATAGACTAGTCAGGCTCAAGGAGAAGACGACTGCAGCGATGTGAGATATCCTTGAGCGCTCTGGACCTCAAACTGCGATGAAAGATTGTCTTCCAAGACAATAACCTTAAGCACACAGCCAAGATAGCAAAGTGTTTTGGGGACAATTCCTGAACCTGCTTGAACATCTCTGGAGATCTAAAAATGACTGTGCACCGATGCTCCGCATCCAATCTGATGGAGCTTGAGAGGCTCTGGAAAGAAGAATGGGAGAAGCTTCCCAAAAACTGGTGCCAAACTTGTAGTATCATACATATGTTGCTGCCAGAGGTGTTTCAACAAAGTATTGAACAAAGGCTGTGAATGCTTATGTACATGTTATGTTTTCAAAAATATTCCAAACAAACTTCTCAAACATGTGAAGTGCTTTAAATACTTTCTGGACTTTCTCTTTTTTTTTTTTTTTTTTAATTAATTCAACACCCCTACAAATATAAATCACCCATGAGAGCATGTGGCTCTTCCCTTCTGCATTCACAGCTCCCTTTGAATGATTTAGAAGGCAACATTCCCTGTTCTCGTTCCCCTGAGATTTCGGAAATGCAACGCTGGACTGCCACTTTGTTGTGCTCAATTCCCTCTCCCTCACTGCAGCTTTAATCCAGCACGCATTGGAGAATAATGATGAAATCCTGTCATAATACGCACAGGTAGCAGAGGTCAGACAGGACCAGGATGGGAACAGTGAATAAAGAATGAGGAAGAGTGTGCTTGTCTGCAAATGTGTATGCTTCTCCCTGCACATAAGTGGTGTATACAGTACTTTGTGTGTGTGTGTGTGTGTGTGTGTGTGTGTGTGTGTGTGTGTGTGTGTGTGTGTGTGTGTGTGTGTGTGTGTGTGTGTGTGTATTATTTTTATTTTATTTATTTATTTTTTTATCATTTTATTACAGTTTTATAGTGCTGTCTTGCTCATTTTCTGGATAACAGGTCTGTGGAAAGGAAGGAGTGACAAAAATCTGCCCTAGTTCTTAATGGTGTGAGATTTCACTTGAACACCAGCACCTTGTAATTCAGTCCAACTCAACTGGACTCCAACAGAAGAAACAAATGGACAAACAAATCTCTCAATTTAAATAACAAACATTTATTTGGATTTATTACCTGCAGAGAGGAGCCTTTTTAAGAATCTAAAACCTCATTACTTTTAGTACAGCAGTGCGTTATTGTTACTTTTCAGATATGATTTTTGGAAATTTGCTGTGATGGTTGTTACACATTTACAATCCTGTTACCCGTTTACAATCCTGTTGCCCGTTTACAATCCTGTTGCCCGTTTACTATTGTTACCCGTTTACAATCCTGTTGGCCGTTTACTATTCTGTTGCCCGTTTACTATTCTGTTACCCGTTTACAATCCTGTTGCCCGTTTACAATCCTGTTGCCCGTTTACAATCCTGTTACCCGTTATTCTTATTCTGCAGTTTGCAAGATTTGTGTAAAGAATTTGTAATTTTGATTGTTAAACTCTGTTTGTTGTAATATAAAACAGGTTGCTTTCAGTCTAGTATTTGTGACCTTTCTGCTGATCATAATTAGCAGGGAATGGAAACTTCATTATTAAATTACCTTCTTCATCCTTTGGGGTTTATATTTATTATTATCCCCACCGGCTGTTTGGGCTCTAATCTAAAGACTGAGTTTGAGCTGACACAGCAATGTCTTTGGTCATTTTACACCCATGGATTCAGCGTAGTGCTGAACCTCTAGAGAATCTGCTTCAGTGGGGAAAAGCTCCCCGTCATGTGCGCTCTCTGCCCTGTCTGCTGCACAGTGTTTTTAGGAATATTGTTCTAAAAATAATCTCCTGTCTCCCACGGAGCATCACACCGCCATAAGCCTGCTGCTTTTCAGTGTCACCTGCCACAATGGCAATGCACCGAAACTGAACACGCTGACAAGCTTGTACAAATTATACCAAAAATATGCTAAATATCCGAAGCTCAGGGTTCCTAAAAGACACTGATTGTCCTGATTGTCCTGATTTCCAGGAATCTGAATGAATTGGTCTTACTTTAGGGCCCAAAAATGGACAAACACTGGAGTATACTAAAGGTGTTGCACTGATAATGTATGTTATAGCTTGTAATGAGGATTTGGAAGGTCACAGCTCCTTACATTTTACTGAATGCATTAAATGTACACAGCTGGATTTGAGGACAAGACAAGAATTTGTGCTCGAGTTGCTTGAGTTAAGTTCAAAGCCCTCCCACTTTTCATTATTGCTGTTGGTTGGATCATGGATTTGGTTGCTATTTGCAAAAAAAGACAAATATCTACATCTCTGAACCCACCAATGTTGCCTTGAAGTCGTTTATTGTAGATCATAATGAGGATTTGAAAGGTCACACTCATTAGAGGTTTGCAGTCACCAGCTGCTCACCTGTATTACTGCAGTAGTTAACATATAAAAACATGCTAAAATTAGGCAGCTTATCGCTGCGTGAAGCAGCAAAATGCACCAGACTAACTACAGGCTGAGCTCTGACTATTATTTAGGACGGTTTAACCATTCAGAGTTGTAAAAGACAATTACCAGGAAAAGCACTGTTTAACTACAAAATCTAACAATTAGAGCTTTGTGCTGGCAAGAATGTAGCAATATGATACACATCAGGATACAGTTATACCTGCACTGTTACGATAAATTGCAGTACTGCTCGGAAGGCAGAATACTGCAGGGTTTTTTTTGTCCTGTAGTATCAGCGAGTAATCCAGCTCTATTTTATTCCCATTTTACCACTACTCTAATTAAATTTCTGACATCAGTGGAACTCTGCCCACGAAACATCTGTTCACAAGTACAAAAATGGTTTAATGTGCACACAGTCTTCAGTTTTTGTTTTGCAAGATGTTATGCAAACATGAACATGTGGTTCTGAGCTAAAGATGATGATGAATGATGATCAGAAATGATTTTAGAACTAGAAATATGCTCCCTGAGCTACATATATTTCACTCAAACTCAGGTTCTCAGCTAAATGATATAGTGGCTCCAACTGCATTTGCAGAACTGTACACAGCTGGATTTGGGGATAAGACCATCCCTTCCTGGAAGCCCTCCCCTTTTATTTACAGCCAATGGCAGAAAGCCGCTAGGGGGGCAGGTTAATTTAGCATTATCAAACATTCTAGCAGACCAGAGTTGTGGATGACTGAATAAAATGAAGGTTAACCTGCACCAGGATGATGGAAGGATGCAGGTGTAGAAAGAGAACTGGAGACATCGAATTATCATTATTAATGAGATCAGCAGCTTGGTGATCAGTACTGTTCACTGCTCAGATCCAGACAAAGAATTAAAGCTTGGATGGTGCCTTAAACCAGGACTCCAGTCATATTACCAAAGCAGTTATGAGCAGCAATAGGGGTTTACTTGTCTGGTCAAGTGGGTCACCTGACTAAAACCCCTCTGAGCATGCATTTCACTTAACTGAAGACAAGAGGGCGAAATGCTGCTTCTGATTTAGCAAGACATTGAAAAAGCTTGAACAAGGAAGAAACTTGCTGTCTATTAATGTGTATGAAACAAATATCTAAATGTCATGCATAATAAAAAGTACTAGAATTAATGAATTAAATAAAGTTAACTATTAATATAATATTTAAGTGCAGGTCAGACAGATCTGGTATTGGACATGTGGTTCAGAATACAGTGTGTTGTGAACAGAAATCTACAAACCAGTCTTTCTTTACACTGGAGCTGTTCAGTGCTTTTGAAGATGCAGAAGTAGTTTAACATCAACTGGGCTAAAATCGTTTTTACTGGAGCTTCTCTGTGATTTTAGTTCTGCATCTGCGTGCCTCCTCAGGTTTCTCAGTCTATGAACTCCTTCTTTTCCACAGGATATGAGGGAGTATTTACACATGCTTTGCTTAATATAACCTGATGCGGTTTTTACGGATCATTTTAAAGAAGGAAAAGACTCCAGGCTGGAGACCGAACCATGCTGATGTGGGAGTGCAGTCTGTAAAAATGACTGATGCTGTGCATTCAGACAGCACTAAAATCACTGAGCCCTGAATGTAAAACAAATCCAGCCTCTAAACAGAGCTTAAGGCAATCAGCTGGGATCAAAAATGACATTAAAAACATGTTTTGTTTGCTCAGTCAAAGTTTAACTTAAATTAACTTCTTAAATGTTTTATGACCAAGTTTTCTTTGACTCTACAAAGAAAGACAAAGCAGCCTAATTGTCAGCAGCATCATTTTTTAGTAGTTTATATATGAAATATTTATGTAAAGTACAAAATGCTTAAGGTAAATAAACTGAAATCAAAGAAAATAGCATTATAGACAATTAATGAAACAATAATTTACAATAAAAAACAGGGCAGCAAAAATGGTCAGTGTCTAATTTGAACTTTTCTGGGTGGGTGTGTGTGTGTGCGTGGCTGGCTGTTCGGGGGGAAGGGGTGGTTACCATGAAATCCCTGGGTCTAATGAACGAACCTGCTGAGCCAGGACAGAAATATCCTCTGAAGTTTGTTTTAAATGTTTAGTGACATTTCATTAATTAAGAGGAATTTGGATGACTAGGTGCTCCTGGGTAGCTGTATGTAGGTCACTGGCACAGCCTGGGCTTGTGTGCGTGTGTGTGTGTGAGAGCGAGAGAGAGACAAAAGAGATTTTTTGTATGCACTGCATCTGTTTATCGAGGTCAACCTCTTTATTTTCACACTTATTGTGTGAGTTCATTAAGCGAATGGTGCTCGACTGTGTTTCCTGTTCTGCACCTAAAGGACAGCTTGACGATAGCAGTAGGATCTGTGTATGTTCTACACAAAAGAGGTCTCTTATGCAACTTTAAGAGAGTTCCTCAAAACTAATTCTACTGTGTTTTTCATTATCCAGCCACCCACCAACGTTGGTTGTTATTATCTGATTGAATGTAGGTTGTGACAGTGTTGTCAGGACAAAGCCGGGGGTGAGTTTGACATAGAATAGTGACGACAGGGGACGTTGATAAAAAACGAAATCTAAAGTCAACCAAACATCACACGCCGACATTCGTTGGCATAGTTTTGAGTTAAAGCAACCACGATGGCGGCTAAGCATCGTAATAATGTTCAAATGATGTGACACTCTGACACTGTTAGACATTGATATATTGTTGGTTGTATGTAACCACGTCTGTCTGACGTTGAAGCAGCAGCGATCCAGCTTCTGTCTGATGTGTAGCTGCTGCCTGATACCTGCTGGCTGTTAGGTCATTGCTGAATTAATATCACGGCTGGCTTGTGTGTGTGACTCAGGTTGTGAGGAGAGAACTGAAGATGTATTTTTTTGTATGTTGTATGTTTGAGTTTGGAGACGCTGTTTATTTTAGAGCTGAGATTGTTACAGCTTTAATAATCAGCCTGTCACTTGCAGTGATTTCTAATTGTTAACCCTCTACAGATGTGGTTTTGAAACACATCTGTGTGTGTGTGTGTGTGTGTGTGTGTGTGTGTGTGTGTGTGTGTGTGTGTGTGTGTGTGTGTGTGTGTGTGTGTTTTGTAAACATCCCGTCATTCTCATGACTCATGCACTATTTATAGGTGTGTGTGCCTGTGTGTGTGTGTTTGTGCACACGCATGCATTGTGTATTTTATCATTCCCGGTTTAGTCATCAGCATCCTAGTGACGTTGAGTTGGTTAATATCACTTCATGTAATAACCTCTATTTAACGTAATAAAAGTTGAGTAGTATTGTTGATGAGTACTGAATCACTGGGTCTGTCTCCTGCATGTCTCTCGTGAGCTGGCTGTGGAGAACTGAGGAAGAGAGCCTGATTTTTTTCTTGATTATATAGTTGATTCCTGCTAATTATTTTGCGGCTCATCCCTGTCTGAGACCCACAGACCTCACAAAGCCCTGAGTGTCTGGCCTGGTGATGCTCAGTCAGGCCTGTAATGCAGTCATTTTCAGTCCTTGTTGTTTCTGGGGCTTTTTATCTTCAGTAAGTGAAATACATGCTCAGTGAGGTGAAGAATCAGTGAGGAACATTCCACTTTCTGGCCCTAAATCACCCGAGTTCTTTATGCTGGTGTTTAGAGCCATCGTCCCGCAGAGTCATCTGCTGTGGCGTAATATAACATGTTACTTTGCGACTTACAGAGCTGTGGATCTGTCCCCCATTTCTGGATTTAGTGATGATAGGCCAGTCATGCTGTATCCAGAAGTATGACCATGTTCATATTTCGGATGTGCTCCACAATGGCCGTCTTGCTCTGCCACTGGCACAGGTTTAGAGGACAATGTGTAGACATTGAGTGGCTCCTCATTGCTGGAATAAAACCAAATATTTATGGACATCCCTTCTAATGAGTACATGCAGCCATTTTAACGCATTAAGCTGCACACATTGCTGTAAAGATATTCTAATGAACACACACAGCTTGTGTAATCCCTGTTGAGAAGAACTGCCAATAGAATAGAGCTCTGTGGAGCTGATAAAGATGAATTGATGCCATGCCTAATGCCCAGTGTGGGCTTGTGGGTATAAAATCCCCAGCTTTGAGTTGTGGAACTGTGTTCTTCGGAAAGGTGGCGCTCCATCCCATATGGAGCTAGGAAAGAGGCGGGGTCGTGATTTTCCAACATGACTAGCACTCTTGTTCAGTGCAATCAAATCCTCACAGCAATGTTCTATAATGTAGTAGTAAAGACTCTAACCATAGCCGTAAAAACTCATTTTATCCATCCACACAGGGATACACACATAGACACTAGTGACTTCACACACCAGGGTTCAGTGACTTCTGTCATGTCCTGCCAGTTCAGGGATTTGAACCAGCAACCTTCCAGTCACAAAGCTGGTTCCCCAGTTAATAAAGTTACCGTAGAGCAAACACTAATGTATTAAAATGAAAGGTGTTTGGCATTCATATATGTATTTTGAGTTTGATGCGGAGACGCGGCGGAGAATCATTTTTGTGTTCATGTGCAAAACATTTATTTCAGTGGTTAATTAAACAGTGCACACTCTGACCTACTCGTTTATTTATTATTTAGTTATTCACTTACTTTCTAGGGACAGTACACATCAGTCAACGTTTCTGTTTCCACGTCTTAATCCATATCTAAATATGCCAGAGTTAGCAGATTCATCTGTAGACCCCGGGCAGGTACAGGCTCAAGGCCAAAGCCATCAGCTCAGTAAACACTATTAAGAAGGAAAGAATTCTAAATAAAATAGGTAATAAGTTTGGTTTACTTTAAGCTGTGTCTGTATATTCAGTCTCAAAACCTTTGCTGAACTGTATGACTGGCTCTAATTTTAATAATACTGTTTTCCCAAACTTACCACATCTGTATCGTACCACAGATGTGACTACTATAGATTACCACTCACTGCAGGAGGAGCAAGCCCATATAAAACCTTCAAAATAAGACAGTTTGATATTTGATTTTATTTCATTTATTCTTAAACATTGGTTTGCTGTAATCAGTAGGAGAACACACTACTCTTCTTGTTCTAGTTTACAAAAATGCTTGCTATCATGTCATGACAAACAGAGAAAACCACATTATTTTACTCTTTTTAGGTTTTAAGACCAACCAAATTGCTTAATGAAGAAATGAATCCACAGATTAATCTGTAATAAAAGTAATCATTGGCTGGAAACAAAATAGTTCAGAAGAGCTCTTTACTAATTAATATTACCATTAATACATCGTTTCAAGTCTTAACTATGATGAAGCATTTGTTCCACCTAAAGAAGAATTGTGATGTTTTCTGAGAGGGTTATCATACCTTCACACCTTCAACCATCCTCTTGTAGCCTTATCTTTACCATTGTTTGAACCGTGCAAAATATAGTAGTAATCATGACATTTGAGTAATATTAACGTGTAGGCCAGCTGGTGAATTAATGGTGGGTGGTGTTGTGGGTAACAGCACCACTTCCCCTTGACTGAGGTTCAGTTACCCCACTAGGCAACTGCACCATACTGCACCATACTGCATCAGTATGAGTCCTAACTCTGCATTGTCCTACCTGTGCAACACAATTTACATTAGTGAAAATGTAGTGACTTATTTTACCATCAGTGAAGCTGTAGGGTAACACTCAAAAGTGCTCATTTGTAACTGAATTTTTATTGCGAAATTCGTCAGATGATAATTTTCTAAATTTATATTATCACCAAAGTTTATTGGCCACTCTGTGGTGCCTTCTTTCTGGTAATACTCTTTGGTAGTGGTTCTCAATCGTGGTCCTGTGGTACAATTGCCCCTCTGGTATTTGAGTATCCCCCAATTCTAACACACCTGATCCAACTAATGATAAGCCCTTGCTAAACCGAATTTTTAACAGCAGGAAAACTCTCAGGAGTGAGAACCACTGGCCTATAGACATACAGAGGTTGGACAATGAAACTCAAACACCTGGTTTTTGAACAAAATAATTGATTAGTATGGTGTACTAGGGCCTCCTTTTGCAGCCAATACAGCGTCAGTTCGTCTTGGGAATGACATTTTTTGGATACAATCCGGGTTAACACCCCAACATCCCTTTCAGACAGCTTCCTCTTGCGTCCACAGTTAATCCTGTTGGATGTGGTTGGTCCTTCTTTGTGGTGCTGACATTACTCTGGATACCGTGGCTCTTGATACATCACAAAGACTTGCTGTCTTGGTCACAGATTCGCCAGCAAGACGTGCACCAACAATTTGTCCTCTTTTGAACTCTGGTATGTCCCCCATAATTTTGTGTTCATTGCAATATTTTGAGCAAAACTGTGCTCTTAACTGCTAATTGAACCTTCACACTCTGCTCTTACTGGTGCAATGAGCAATTAATGAAGATTGGCCACCAGGCTGCTCCAGTTTAGCCATGAAACCTCCCACACTAAACTGACAGGTGTTTCAGTTTCATTGTTCAACCCCTGTACTATGGAACTTCATTAAGAATTACAGCTTGGTCTACAGATTAGACAAATAAGTAACTGTAAAAGAAGGCACCGGTTTATACACACCAGGCTTTGTCTCTTTTTTAGCACTTTTGATTGCTGATTTTTATACACTAGTCATATTTTCTCTTAAAGAGTGCATCCACTCCCAGTATCGGTGAGTGTCCTGCCTGCTCAGCACATTTGGAAAATTCACATGCCTGCTGAGCCGTGACGAGCAAGCAGGGTAAAAAGCAGCCAGTGAGAGCCTTCTCTATTTCTTTTGTTGCTTCAGCCACTAACCAGACCATTCACATTTGAAAGCTTGCCACGCGCTGCTGTGTAGTAGAGGGAAAAATCCTCTTTTTCATCATTAAGTGAGTTACGAATGCAGCAGAGCTGAATTTTTAACCGTGGGTCGATGCACTTCCTAAGTTTGGAACAGCAAAAGTGTAATTTATTAGCATAAAATGTTTTTCTTTGTAGTAATCATTTTTTTTGTTGGACCCAAATACTTCAAGGAGAATGTGTGTGGAAATATATATTTCAGTTTAACTAACACTTTAACCAGAAGTTCTTTGGAAGATGAGATGATGTTTGTAGATGAGTTGGCAAAGTAGGTCATAATGCACCATGATGTCATTGTCGTGTGTGTGTGTGTGTGTGTGTGTGTGTGTGTGTGTGTGTGTGTGTGTGTGTGTGTGTTTACATAGGTGTCTTTATTTAGTAGCACCAATGGAGTCTGCATGTCTATGGGCTCTTGAGATGTGTCGTGTCAGGATGTGTAATTCCACTCCTTATCTGTGTACTGCAGGAATTAGATCCCACATCCCACAGGATCCTGTCCCTCCACTCAGCCTCGATTCTTGCGTGTTCTGTCACTAATCCCGTTTTGCTCAGTCTTGGATCTCCACTCTACAGCTCCCTTCTTGTTGGCTTCCTTCTTTGTTTTGGCCGGGCTGGTTTTGAGCCAAGCTCTGAGTCAGCTCTCTGTATAGCTCTTGAGGAACCAGCGTTTTTGCATTGTAGAGATGCAGGTTGCATAAGCAAGCAGAGGTTCTAAAGCTGTGATCTTGCTGGTTAGATTTATTTATAGTGCATTTGGATCTGTGACTATGCAGACACTTGAGCGCAACACTTTTTGGGTTCCATAAACTCGCCTACATTCATGGCGTTGTGCGTATGTTGGGGATAATGGTCTTAGTACCTGTGTGTTTGGGAACTTGGCTGAAATGCTTATGGCTGTTTTGAAATGGAAGACTTGTAATATCCATAATAACATAAAATACAAGGTGACAGTACACCCTCCAAATGTAGTTGTTCTTTACATTGTGTCAGAATTACATGACGAACAGACCAGCAGAAATGCTCCCAAATGACCTGGACAAATCTTTTTACATTGACTTCAAGTGGAATATAAATTGGAATTTTTTTGTGACTGACAGTATATTCCTGTACACATCATAAAGGAAGTGATTTTTACTGCAGCTTTTTAAAATAATCAGTTACTTAAACCAGATCATCATATTAATAACAGTATAAGTGTGGCTAAGACAGGGATCTAGAGAATAGGCTTTGGTTTTGAGAGTTTGGTTCCACCCCAAATCTTTAGCGCCATAGATCTCTAGGATAACCCCTGGTCTAGAATGTCAGATTACACACACTACATTAAGTACTTTTACTGCAGTATTATTACAGTATTATCTAATCAGTTACAATATTACCTATGAAAGTAGTCGAGTATAAATGTTTGGTCTGATCAGTTTTGGCCAGTGGATAGAGACGGGAGGGCAAGAAACAACAAATGATAAAGAATCATATATAAACTATATATGAAGTATATTTGATATAGTTTGTAGTATAAAGTAATTATATAGGATACTTTATCATTTGTTTCTTAGACATGATTATGCATTTGATTTTCTATTGGTTTATAACTGGATCCATTGATCAGCTGAGATCAATTGATGAAAATCAACAGTGATTACACATCACTTTCAGATGAAATCATTGCTGAGTAAAATCATTTCCAGCCCTTTATTGAAAACCTTTTATATCAGTCCAGGAATGACAACAGCAGTAATTTTTCATTGTTTCCTTCAACAGCTCTTTAGAGAAGTCAGAATAATGAAGATCTTGAATCACCCCAATATAGGTATGTACATTTGTGCATAAGTTGTTGTGCTATTATTATTATTATTATTATTATTATTATTATTATTATTATTATTATTATTATTATTATTGTTATTATTATTAATAATATTGTTGTTGTTGTTATTGTAGTGCTATTATTAAGCTGGTTTAATAAACTCTGTAATTCGTTAGAGCTGGACATTTAAAAAATGTAATCATTCAATTAGTTTAGCTTCTGAAATGCATATATATCCAGAAATTCATCACTAATTTAATCACCTTCATACTCTCTGATACTTTACATTTTAAAGGTAATCTGTGTCCAGATTGCGTCTTTTCTTTTCTCAGTTTCTCGGTTGCAGTCTTTCGTAATCATGTGGATTTTTTTCTTTTCAGTGAAGTTATTTGAAGTTATTGAAACGGAGAAGACTCTTTATTTAGTAATGGAATATGCCAGTGGAGGTAAGTGTTTCAGAGGTTACCAACACTATTACAGTGGGTTCAGAACCTAACTTCTAGGGGAATCGCTGTCTGTGCAGTGCTCAATGCCACTCTCTCCACATCACACCCATCGTGATGCTGGTTGGCGACTGTTGCCCTTTGAATTGCATCTGCTGTATCATCAAGAATGTTGTTTGACCAACAATGATGATTGAAAAGAGGTGATATTAGAAGAAGCATGTGCTTGATTTCACCCTCATAAGGAGCAACGAATGTGATGGGGAGAGTCTTTACAGGTTTGGGTCATTTGCACTTCCAAATTTGAGGAATGAACATTTCAGAGTAACTCTAATGACTGATGTTCAGATTCTGATTTCAGTTGAGGATGTTCAGTCAAGATACCATAATAAGCTTTAGATGAATTAGGTACAGAGCTTGTTCTCCCAGATTAACCGACTAACAGAACTGTTCCATGATTACATACAGATTCAGAAAATGAATTTGATTCTGTGTGAAGGTCACTTCTGCTCCCAAATTGCTTTCTCTTTGTTGTTCTCCTGAAACTAATACTTTAATCTTAAAAATCATGACTCGTTTGCTTTTTTGCTGTAGGTGAGGTATTTGACTACTTGGTGGCTCATGGCAGGATGAAAGAGAAAGAGGCCAGAGCAAAGTTTCGACAGGTAAACTACAAGCAGCCTATTGTTAAATCACTTGGCCTTGTTGTCCTATGATCCCACACGTCTCAGTCTTATTTGCTCTTATATGCTTCCTAAACACTTGCTATAAACAGAATTTCATATTCCAATATTTCCTTTGATACTTTATCGCTTTAGACTGACCTCTAGTGGTGAATGAGCAAATATGCACTCGTTTTGAGAAATTCTAAATGGACAACTGGATATTTACATAATTTTTCATTCCTCAGTGTATAATTACTTGTTATTTGGCCTTCAGGTCATATGCAAATAGCACGACTTAAGTTCCTTCTTTTGAGGGTGCATGGTGCCTCTGTTTCTCGTGACTCAGCAGAAATGGGAGTTTAAATGGCACTGTGAGCTGCCTGTAAACCTGCTGATGGTCGACGTCTCTGCCTGATTAGCTTTAGTAAGGCTAGTCTTTCAGAGGTGTGTGTGTGTGTGTGTGTGTGTGTGTGTGTGTGTGTGTGTGTGTGTGTGTGTGTGTGTGTGTGATCTCTGTGACTGCGTGTCTTCCTAAACATTTTAATGTGGTTCACAAAATGAAGTGGCAAGAAATCAATTTGAGAAATATATACTTTATTTATACTTATTAATAGTCCACATGACAAGAGACATATATATATATATATATATATATATATATATATATATATATATATATTTATGTCTGCAGTTCTTCAGAACATGAGTCTATATGCACGTTTTTGCTCTTTTTCAGATTGTATCAGCAGTACAATATTGCCACCAGAAGAAAATTGTTCATAGGGATCTCAAGGTAAGATTGTTTTTGGATTGTGTTTGGATTGTGTTTTTGTATTGTGGACAAGTAGGTTTACAATACAGATTACTAGACTTTTATATACAGCTTTATGCAGTATCTGAACCTTTTTCATATGCTTTCATTTCATTTGCTCTCCAGCTGTTTTAGGTTTCCTTATATGCCAGGTTTAATATTGTTATTATTAGTCCTACTATTAGTATTAATTCTGTGGCAGCTAGTCCTAGCTACCACCATAACACCCACACTTCTCTATTCATTGCCTCTCCCCAAACAAGGCTGAGAACCTGTTACTAGATGCTGACATGAACATCAAGATTGCTGACTTTGGGTTCAGTAATGAGTTCACGGTGGGCAGTAAGCTGGACACGTTCTGCGGCAGCCCTCCATATGCTGCCCCTGAGCTGTTCCAGGGCAAGAAGTATGACGGACCTGAGGTGGATGTCTGGAGTTTGGGGGTCATCTTGTACACCCTTGTCAGTGGATCGCTGCCCTTTGATGGCCAGAACCTGAAGGTGATCCTGTCGCAATGTTACATTAAGGTTTTGTTGCATATAATCACAAGATTTCGTCTTCTTTAACCTCAGGATTTCAGTGTATTCCCATCTAGGACGTTCCCAACACATTCAGAGCCTGAAACCATTGCTTTTCAGCAGGTTATCATACCTTCACAATGTCAAACATTGACTGGATGGAGTGTGTGTGCTGAATTACTTAAACATCAAACTAAACATAACTTTATTTATTTATGTATTTATTGGGTTTTTCAGTTACCAACTGTAGTTGTGTGTTGACAGCTTATCAGCTATTCACCAGTAGATAGGGACCACCATAGAATCATCACTGACCAAAGTGGTAGACCATTCTCAACCCAGCAGTGAAACCAGTGACCTTCTGCGGTAATGTGTGTTGTCCTGGTACAAGTGTATGAATCACATCAGGGTTCTTTGGGGATTTTAAACACAGTATCACTGCTGGGATGACAATACTCATATGATCACTAATGAAGGGTTTGAGGATGACTAATACAACCTGTGCAGGAAAAAGATCAGCTGTTTTCCTACAAATGTGTTCCAGCAAGGTAGGTGTGTCAAAAGTGAATTGTGTAACATTTTGGAGAATGTTATGTACATGTACATTAGTATGTATTGAGCATTTTTATGTATGATGTGGGATTATCCACCTTATTTCAGAATATCTTTATATATTTCTATATCAGCATTAAAGGGTTACATTTATGTTTATTTTCCTTGCATAATAAAAATGTATGCTTTCTAGGCTCCTTAGCATAGTGGGCTAAGGCACTACCACTATGATCCTGGGATCGCAAATTCAAATACTGCTAGGTTCATGCTGCTCATACTGCCGGCATCCAGAGTGAGAGGAATTGGCTTGCTCTCCCTCGGGGGTTGGTAGATGACGCTCTTCCCACATCACATAAAAGTGTGCTGTCGGTCGGCGCAGGCGTCTGCCGACCATTGCGCTCTCCTCCTCTGCCCAGCAACAATGCCTCGAAAAGAGGCGGTAGGCATCAGTCACATGAACCGGAGGAAACTTGTGGACGATCTCTCCCCCTGGCACTGGGAGCAGGCACGTGATGTGTGAGACAACTTAGGGGGGTGGGTAATTGGCATGTCTAAATTCGTAGGGCTGAAAATTGAAAAATGGCATAAACAATAAATTAAAATATTTATCTGTGATGAATCTTAAAGGCGTGGCTCTGAATTATGTGCGTGTTGTTCAGTTCTTTACAGTGTAGATCTTATTCCATTGATCTTGCCCTTTTTAGGAGCTGAGAGAGAGAGTATTAAGAGGAAAGTACCGTATACCCTTCTACATGTCCACAGACTGTGAGAATCTGCTCAAGAGGCTCTTGGTGTTGAACCCTGTCAAACGTGGGAGTTTAGAGGTAGTGACATGAAATCCTCATGCTTTTTCTTGATTTAGCTAATTTTGTCTTGATGCCAACATATCAACCCTGAATTTCTGCTGACTTTGTGGCTCATCTACTTTGTCAGCAAATCATGAAGGATAGATGGATGAACGTTGGCCATGAGGAGGAGGAGCTGCAGCCTTACACAGAACCGGAGCCTGATTTTAACGACAGCAAGAGGATCGGTGTGTGCTTCCTTCTTTTGAATTAGGGCTGGGCGATACGGACAATAATATCACAAAATATTTTAGCTGAGTCACTATATATGATGTACAAAACCATATATATTGTGAAAAATAGAATGTGAAATTATTAGGACACCCCATGAAGTCGTTTATCTCATTAATTATTATTAAACACATTCAAATGTATCTTGATTTTTTTTCTTTACACTCCAAGTTGTCTTATTCCCATGATGGCATGTGTGTGAGAATGTGAATAGGGTCAGAGGGGAGCAGAGCAGAGGAGGAGTTTAGAGCAGAGCAGAGTGAGGGAGCAGGAAAAAGGTTTATGCAACATTGAAACAGAATGTTCTTTAAAAATGTTGAACCTTGAAGTAAACGATATTGCGTCTGCCGCTCTGTTTATATCCTGTATATAGTCCTAATTTGGATGTTAATAAGGGTGTTTGATATTAGAATAAAAGTATTTTCACAGCAGTTCTTTATGTTCCTGTTAAATCAAATTCTGATTTGTTTTCACACAGAAATTCACGATTCATTTGGGCAGGTGTGAAACTGTAATTGTGTTTGGATGCTGACCATGCGGTCGGGGATGATGATTTCTGAGAGGTTATTAGGTTATTCATTTCAAGAAGATTCTGTTAAATGGTGCTCACTTTTGAACGGTTTTGGCTGTTACAGAGCAGGATATGTGTGGCTCATTTTCACCATCTTGTGGTGAGAACAAGCACTGTAATCTGTCTATGCCATTTTTATAACCTTCCTTCTGTGAGCCTATGACTGCTGATCTCCACATTGCTAAACCTCTGACACTATACTACAAACAAAACCTCATTACAAAACCCATTTTTATAATTAGCCCCTTTACTGTAGTAACCTTAACTTAGTATTTTAATACGTATTTTAAGTTTAAGGTTTAATTTTAAGGTAGAAAAGCTCAAAATGACAGAATCTCTCTGGATCTCATCTGTGTATGTTTTCAGAGCTGATGGTGACGATGGGATTCCCGAAGGATGAGATCACGGAGGCCCTTGTGGGACAGAAATACGATGAGGTCATGGCTACATACCTCCTATTGGGCAGAAAAACTCCAGAGGTTAGTATGTGACAGCCGATGATGATGAATTCAGACGAGTCTTTTATTCATGGCTGATTTTATGGCCAGATTTCCATTCTGCATCAGATATGCAACAGCATAGTTCCATTACATGTAAATGTACATTCAAGTGAACATGAACACCTTGAACTCTTACAGCTTGTATGTGAGCCTATTTGTCCGCTGTAGTTACTAAGTACATCAGTCTGGGTACTTTCTATATTCTCTACGTTGACAAAGTATTTTACTTAATAATACAAATATAATAAACATTAGCTACTAAAATACATTTTAAAACGAATAGCTCAGTAATAAGCCTTGGGTTTCAGTCTTGGTCTGTGTCATTTCTTTACATTGAATGAATAGGGAAAAAAACAATATCACTTCAGATAGTACAGCAAATCAACAATAATAAAACTACATATCAAAAGGTTATGGGTGAAGTTGCTGTACAGCTTCAGGTCAGATTAAAATAGTTATTTTTAAACCATGCTTTTGAAAACCTGCCCTTACTCTGCTTTCAGATTAAATAAAAAATCTGGGCCAGCGCAGAGCAGTCTCGTTGTGTTTTCCTTGCCATCTCTCACCCTAAGTGAGCTGATTGTACAGTAGTGATTGTTGTAACACATTGAAGCATGCTATTGATTTTTCCATGCAGGTTCATTCTGTGCTGATCCATGTGGTAGAGGCAAAGTGAAGCATTTTAGTTCAGGATTCAGTGTTTGTTTGTTTTTTAATGGATGAATGCACAGGAAAATAAGGATTGATGGAGAGATTTATAACTAGATGCAAACATGGATTAGTCTGTTTATGGATTGGTTTGTCAGATTTACTATGATATGTATGGGTGAATACATGTATTAATGTAGGAAGTTATCAGTTGATATAGAAATAGATTTAATTGCTGCATCAATGGATGTGTGGGTGGATTCATCTATGGATACATGGTAACGTGAGCATGAAATAAATGAGTTAATAAGGGCAGAATTGGGGATTTTTTTAAGCGAGACACAAATGTAAATAAGTGATACATGGATGGATTTTTATACATTGAAGTATAAATAAGGGTGTAAATCTCAGACACCTTATTTTGTTGCTGTAGCATCCTGTATTTATCAGGGTATGTAGCAGATTGCATATGCTGCTGTAGTAAGTTACTGCCAAGGGTACTGATGCCAGGTGACACCCTGCAGTCTCCTCTCACTTATTTAATGTGCTAAGTTGGCACTATGCCTTCAGTGATCTGTGGATTATGAAGTGTATAAAAACAACCAGTTCTCGAATCCCTTTTTTGTTGATTTGATTATGTGTATTGTCTTGTGTTCTTATTAGTTTGAAGGCAGCGAGTCTCTGTCCAACAGCAACCTGTGTCCCAGGCCTCGGCCCACCAGTGACATCAACAGTAGCTCCAGCCAGTCCCCCGCTCACTCCAAAGTTCAGCGCAGCATATCGGCCAATCAAAAGCAGCAGCGGCGGTTCAGCGATCATGGTGGGGATGACATACAACCAAGTAAAGTAACAAACCCTGGTTCCCTCTCCAGCTCTCTGTGTGTCGTCACAGTGTGCCTGGTGCCCCCTACTGG
This sequence comes from Acestrorhynchus altus, assembly GCA_034509495.1. NCBI lineage: Eukaryota > Metazoa > Chordata > Actinopteri > Characiformes > Acestrorhynchidae > Acestrorhynchus > Acestrorhynchus altus. The sequence goes on along the minus strand of CM067525.1, from coordinate 9,331,620 downwards.
CCGACAGCCTGGCAGCCCTTTTGACAGCAGCATTATTAAAGGCTTTGCAGCATGAGAGGAGAATGGCTTTACTATATCCCAGCTTGGCTTGGCTTTATTTATTTTATTATTTTATAGTGTGAATATTTAACTGTGTTTAAGATTCACTGGAGATTCAGCGGCTGTCCTTGTGATCTACATTTGCATGCAGAATAGTGTACCTGTACATGCATTCTGAAAAATGAAGTAAATGCTTTCATTCGTCAGTACTTTCATTATTTACATGAAAGTATTTTTTAATGTTTTTTTTTTTAAATACCTTTTAACGCATCATGAGTTTCACATGTGTTTCTGAACTTCCATTTCTATTTGTTTGGTTCTGACAGTGGGTCCTGCCATCCCTCCATCTGTGTCGTATGCTAAACGTACCCCAGCCAGCAGTGTAGAGAGCGAGCAAAAAGAAGAGTGGGACAGTTCACGCAAACTGCTCAGCTCTGGCTCCAAGGCAGATGTACCAGCATCTCCTCTGGCCACACAGGAGAGAAAGAAAGCAGCTGCCGCAGCCGGAGTAAGATGCCCTACCCCTGCAATGCAGAAAGACACATTAATGCAGTTACTGGAACAGCACTTATGCAGATTCAGTACTCACCACTCAGGTTTTTTCTCTCTCTCTCTCTCTCTCTCTCTCTCTCATACACACATAGACACACACACTCCTTTTCTCTCTTTTTCCCATATTCTAATCTGATCAGTTTTTCCAAATTCTTTATGTGGACATGACAGTAAGCAGTGATAAACTTTCTATTATGTTAAGCTGTTAAGAGGTCCCCTGTGATCTCAATAACAGACATTTGAGAGTTGACCTCTCCTGCTCTGCTTTGCCCTCACCCTCGCTTCTTTCTTATGCTCTTGCAGACTAATGGAGGCATGGCTCGCAGAAACACCTATGTATGTGAGCGCACATCTGACCGCTACTCGGCCATCCCCAATGGCAAAGACAGCAGGTTAGCACATTGCATCAGCTTTACTTAATGAGCATCAAAAGACAGCCAATACTGTCAAACCTAATACTGTGAAATTAGCCTTTTTTGTGTATTTGTGCCTTTTCATCTTCTGGAAATTCCTTTCAGCATTTAAAACGTGTACTAAGAGACTTGAGAGAATAAAACAAACAAATGAAGTCTGTAGAGATTCTCTTCTGTTCCGCCTTCCTGATGCATACACTCTGTCAAAAATAGATCCACCCAGAAAGTAGTGTCAGATTGCAAAGCTATTCGGACCGAAAATCCAGGTTTCCAGGAACAATAAATGATTAAAAATCAGGCTGTAATTATTGAGCTACAAATACCAAGGTGTGTCTCAGTATGGAGTGTTTATATTAGACATGGCTCCATGCATCATGACACTAGGCCTTCTGCACATGTGACTTGTGACAACAAACTATTCATCTTGATGCTGACTTTAGGGCTCCCACCCACAAATTTGAGACAAAAGCAGTCAACACTGAAGATGATCCACTGCCATTCTGAATGACTCCATGACAGTCTGGCATGACACCATTGCAGCCTTTGAAGAGCTTGTCATGGTGTTAAGGGCAGTTGTAATAACAACCTGTATGCATGTTGTGGCTTCTGCCAATGGTGCTGAATATCCGCACTCATGGCTGTTGGGTCATTTTGCACATGTCCGACAATCTGTTGGTTGTCCCTCTCTGCGATTCATGTAGGTCTCTCAGACCCTGCATGTCACTGGTGTGCCGTAACCAGCAGTATAATGTGGTAATATATGCACAACCAGTATGGTGCACTGTGCATCGATAACAGCATCCCGCTTTCTGGAGCCCTCTGATGCAACCCATCTTAAACTCTTCCAACTGCTTGAACTGCTTTCGAACTCTTCTTTGAGGCATTTGAAAGGATGCAACCAACCCAACAGCACAAACTCAGAAGGGAAAGCACATGTAGTGAGGAGACATTATGTAGTCAGTCAGGAATAGTGAGAAAGCCCATTTTTGCTTATGTCACATATGAGCATGAAGCTGAATCATTCGCATGTCTCACAATGTCAGACCTACCCACCAAGTTTCATTCCTGTTGGTTGATTCCTTTTGGGTTTATTTACTTTTTTCATTTTTTTTGTGGAGCAGCTATGCTGTGCATTTAGTTTTCTGTCTTCTACAAATATCTACAGAACACAATATAGAAATAAGTCAGTTAGACTAGACTGTTGTTCTCCATAAGCATTTGATTCAACTGAATAAACTGAACACTGCTGAACTATTCTGACACTGGCTATTCATAGAATATGAATGATAATACAGCTGTTCTTATTTATGGTTAATGGTTGGGTGAAGAATTCATTATAACACAATTGTTTTGCCATTTTTTAAACCATTATGACAATAGAAACTACCCAAATGACCCTGATCAAATGTTTACATACCCTGAAAACTTTGACCTGATAACATACACACAAGTTGACACACAAGTTTAAATGGCATCTAAAGGTAACCGTCCTCACCTGTGATCTGTTTGCTTGTAATCACTGTGTGTTTAAGACGTCAGTATGTTATGGGTCTCAGACAGGAACAGGAAAAGGATATGAAAAGATATCCAATGAATTGAGAATGCCAATCAGCCGTGTTCAAACTTAATGAAGGATTCTGTTGAAACCAAGCCATGGTCAGCTAGACCAACAAAAATGTCACGAAATTTGTTCAGGATGCAAAGAGAAACCCACAAATAATGTCAGCTGACATACAGGACTTATAAAAGCAGTGCAGCTGTTTCATGGATGCACAATTATGAGGCATCTGAAGCAAGGAGACAAGTCTGCATGGTTGAGTTACCAGAAGAAAGCCAATGTCACAGACACAAGCCTCGCCATTCTGTTACTTTAATTGAACTTGAAATTGGACTCTTTGGCCACAACCATAAACATTACATTTGGAGAGGAGTCAATAAGGCCTGTGATAAGCACACCGGCTCTTCTGTGAAACACAGAGGTGGACTGCTGATGTTTTGGGGATGTGTGAGATACACAGCCAAGAGAACTTTGTTCAGAATTGATGACGGGATGAATGTAGCAATTTATCATAAAATACTGGAGGACAATTTGTACTCATCAGCCCGGAAGTCTCGAATGGGATGCACTTGGATGTTTCAAAATGACAGTAATCCAAAAGAGTCAACCTGACCACAGCAGAAAAAAGTTCTTGAGTGGCCAACTCTGTTTCCTGACCTCAATATCATTCAACCACTTTGGGGAGAAATGTGCAGTTCATGCAAGACAGCCCAATAATTTACAGGAACAGGAGGCATTTTGCCAAGAAGAATGGGCAGCTTTACCATCTGAGAAAATGAAGTGGTTCATCCACAACTACCACAGAAGACTTCAAGCTGTGAATGATGTTAAAGGAAGCAATACACGGTGTTAAGAGTTAGGGTATATAAACACTGATCAGGGTCATTTGGGTAGTTTAAACATGACTTCACCCAGCCACTAACCATGAATAAACAAAAAGTTAGCATTCATAAAAATTCTGCCAAAATTCATCACAAGTTCTTCCAGGGTATGTAAACTTATTGGCACAATTGTATCTAGGCTTTCTTGTGTTCTTATTTCACTTCTTGCTCACTATTTGTATTGTCCCTTCCTCCAGTTTGACGGAGGTCTCTGGCAGTACTACATCTGCTTCTGGAACTGCTGCAGCCCTGGCATCTACAAGACCGCGGCACATCAAGTCCATGTCTGCCTCTGGCGCCTCTTCCAAAACTGCCCTGCCCCCTATAGAAGATAACAGCGAGTACAAACCAAGGTGACACAAAATCTTAAACATATTGCCTTCATTGAGTCTCAGATTTGCATATTTATTCTATTAATCTGTTAGCAGAGCAAATGAGAAAAAATTAATTTAACTTGTGTCCTTGTGGTGCATGAAGCTGTGAGTCTAACCTGAGATAGACGTAACTTCAGTAGTAACCCTCATACGTGCTGCATGAAGATCACAAGCAAAAAGATTATTGACATATTATCTGTGGTAGGACTAAACCGTAAGTTGTCAATTTATGCCAATATTATCAGGCAACTGACAGATATTCGTTGGGCCCTAATTGAAATAAATTCAGGTACCGTATTTCCAGACTATAAGCCACACCAGAATATAAGCTGTACCCGCAACGTTTAAAAAAAACCTGGAAAATAACATATATAAGAAGAAAAAGCTTCACTGTGGAAAAAAGTAACGGCTTATAGTCTGGAAAATATGGTAATCATAGAAATCAGTGTATAGAATTCATATGTCTTAATATTTGGTATAACATAGTCAATAGCGGCACTAGCCTCCATGCATGAAGCATGTGGGCTTGAAGAGTTGACAGAATTTCACCCCTGTGCAGCTCTCTGATGTAAGGATCTTGATACACAAAACTGACATCAAGGAACCGCTGTTACCCTCAGGCCACAAGGACTATAGAACTACCAGGAGCTGGCAATAATCTGTTCAATTCAGTTCAGGTTAGGATTCTTTCATTCATATAGTGCTTTCCACAATGGATGTTCTGGGTGAGAGCCTCTGAGTAAACCAGTGATGACAGTGGCAAGAAAACTCCCTGAGATGAAGAGGAGCAAACCTTAAGAGGAACCTAGACTCAGAAGGAGAACTCATTGTCCTCTTGTCAACAACAGACAGCATAACACATCTGTGATCTTGTTCTGAAAACCTCCAACTCTGAGAACTCGTATTGCTGTATATTCCCCAAGGCCGATTCAGGAAGGTCATTTTGTCTGACATGCTCAGTTGCCTGAACAGGAACAACAAAGGCTGACTGGTGCCAGCAGTGCTGGAGAGATTGTGAAAACTGAGTGACGGTTTGAGCTGAAGTTGACGTGAACAGTTCCTAATATCAGTGCATTTCTCTTCCATTACATTTCCAGCTCAAGTCCCAGACCTCCATCTACCTCACCCTCAACTCACAGCATCAGCACACCTGAGCGCACACGCTTCCCCCGAGGAACCTCCAGCAGGAGCACTTTCCATGGAGCTCAACTGCGTGATCGCCGCAGTGCTACCTACAATGGGCCGCCTGCTTCACCCACACTCTCACATGACACCGGGGCTCTGGCTCCAGCCCGCAGGGGTACCTCCACAGGCATCATCAGCAAGATCACCTCAAAGTTTGTGCGCAGGTTAGTGGACAGCCATTAGTACCTACAGCCAAGCTATACTTGGCTTTGCTGTTTTCACCCCATCTCTTACACACACTTTCTGTTTTATAGTGTTTATGATAACTTCACTACAGTGCTTGAGACGTACAGTACTGGTTTTGCTTGTAACATTAGAATACATTGGAACGGATACAGCTACAATACAATACTGTAAAACCCAGTTCTGGGCGATATATATCGATATTTATCAGTATCGGGATATAAACAGTGTGATGTGGGCTGAGGTGATATTGTTTATATTGAGTTTTTAAATAACGTTCTTCGATCTGGCACCCTCACATACACATCATGGAGGGGATATAATGTGTATAAAGAAGATTTCAGAATTTAAATATATTTTTAAAAAAAGACGGAAGAAGGATTTAATGGCATGCGCTAAATTTGTCACATTATATTTTTTACACCTCATATTGTATTGTTTATGATATGTCATCACTGAGCTAAAATATTTAGGAATATGATTTCCTTTGTCCATATCACCCAGCCCTAGTAAGCCACTACTTTCTGTTTACATGATATTTGTGTTTATTTGAATTTTAATGTTTTACTGAGTAAATATGGAGTGCCCATATATAGACCACATGCCCAGATATGGAGAACGTTTGCACAGAACTGTATATTGACAGTTACAGATGAAACAAATTGACATTATTCAAATTCTAAGCTGTTAAACACTCATTATATAAGTGTGATCAATTATAGATATTCAGGGTATTAGAGAGAAAGTGTTATTCATCCTGTGGTCACAGTTATACCTTCCCCCTTACCTACCAGTGGTTTAGCTTGGGTTTGTTTTTGTTTTTTTTCTTCTACTGTAAATCTGTGGAAATGTGAGAATGTGGTAAATACTCCTATAAAACAAACCAGCCACACCTTTCAAGTTCAGGACATGATCAGTAAGAGTTTGGCTGAGCTGGGTTTCAGCCCTTCCTGCAGAACCCCTTATTGCCCCTGTTTTCTTCTGTTGTGTAGAACACTATCTTTCAGGTCGTCCACGAGGTAGGCGATGAATACTGATTGATGCATGTCTGTTTGTACACATTCAGCCCAAAACTCTGAACTAAATATCCTTTTCTATGTTTTCCTCTAGTTTCTTTCTTTATATTCCCCTTTAACTGTGGCCCAGTTTCCTATTTCCTGTTCCTTTTCCACAACTGCGTAGCTGAATTCCTGTCCAACCTGCACAGTTCAACCTGCATATCTATCTGACCAGATCAGCATATCAGTCCCAGTGAATCTCTTCTGGGTGGCCCAGTCCAGTGTGCTAGTTATCCACTTCCTGTCTCTGTAACGCAACCGACTTTTGTTTTATCTCTTAAAGCACGTCACACTGTTTGTTTTGTAGCACCGTGCTATGTGTGACTCCAGAGGCATGGTCCTGAATGACCCCCTGTGGATTTATGACAACCAAGGATACTTTGCACTGAGTGTGTGTGTGTGAGTGTGTGTGAGTGTGTCTTTCCAACTGAAGCCAATATGCGGTGCTAAATTATGTGTTCTGGTTGCTTTTGAGGGTTCCAAGTGAGGGGGAGGCCAGTGGCAAGGCAGAGACTCCAAGGTAAGGTCGTGGGAACACCTCAACACCTCACTTACAAACCAGAAATCATTCTCTATGGTATCTGTATTGGGACAATGTTTTTGGACACCTACTCATTCATTCTTTCATCTGAAATGAAGGATATTACAAGTAATTTATCCAGTTTTTATGGAGTAACTGTTTCTACTTCCTAGTGAAGGCAACCTATTAGATTTTAGAGCATAGCTCTAAAAGGATTGATGAGGTGAGAATTCGATTGCTTCAGCGACAAGAGCATTAGTGAAGTCACGGTGTTAGATGACCTCATCCCCAACTCCTCAGTTAATAGTATTAAGGAGTATTGAATAGAGGATCATCATTCCAGAGAGCGCAGTCCTCTAGCCCTCACCTGGCATCATGCATTTACACTGTTCATTAGAAGGGGTGTCCACAAACATTTGGACATGTAGTGTATGTGGATGAAGGTGGTGCCTTCCTTAACATCCAATTTGTCCTCCTCTCTGTATCCAGGAGCACATCAGGGGAATCGAGAGAGGAGACCCGGGACTCCAAGCCACGTTCGCTTCGCTTCACATGGAGCATGAAGACCACCTCATCTATGGAGCCAGGCGACATGATGCGAGAGATCCGAAAGGTTCTGGATGCCAACAACTGCGACTACGAGCAACGGGAGCGCTTCCTGCTCTTCTGCGTGCATGGAGATGCCCGCCAGGACAGCCTGGTTCAGTGGGAGATGGAGGTTTGCAAACTGCCTCGGCTGTCGCTCAACGGTGTTCGCTTCAAGAGGATATCTGGCACATCTATCGCCTTTAAGAACATCGCCTGTAAGATTGCCAATGAACTAAAGCTATGAGAACAGTTTAGGAGCCCAGAGGAACCTCGACATGGCTCTAATGGGCTGGGGTAAGGCTTGCGGTGGTAAATAAATAGCCAGACCCGAGGTGCTGCCTTAATAAAATTGAGCATTGTGTGAAAGAGATTGATTGAATGAATGCTCAGTGCTCATGCTGTATAACGTTTTCCATCAACATTTGGTTCCAGAAATAGCGTTAGGTTTATCATCTTATAGTCTGACAAAGGCGGCAGACTTAAATATTATTTTGATACTGATGGGATTGAACTGTAATTACATGCATTGCGAGTGTGGCTCTCTCCCAGCGGCATTTGGGATTATACGTTTTGTGCAATAGCCACCCTGTAGAATGTAGTGCGTACTGCTTCAGAAGTGTACAGCTACCATTATGGCCAATACAACAAAGACGACGAAGCTCTGATTTACTGAACAACTCCTGCTAAATACTACTCGTAAAAAGCAGCGACTCAGTGAGCATGCCTGCAATAAAGTGTTTTTTCTTACCTGCCTTCGTGAAGGAAGCCAAAAAATGCAAAACATTTCTAAAAAACGAATGATGGAGAATAGCCACCAGTTAGCATTATGCAAATTTGCAAATCTAGCGTTCATGAATGATTAGACATTAGACATTTTTGATCAAATTATTTCAAAATGTAGGCACGCTGTTTTGTATCATTGCCCATCAAATACATTCTGACCTATCCAGAGCTGCGTTTTCTTTCAGAGCACAAAATCCAATGCTCAACTACAGCTGAGGTAAGAGAGTCCTTAAATACAGCACACTATTACTTGATGAAGAAAAGGAAGGGGTAGCTTCAACCACATCTACTGAGAGAACTGTATACTACACCGCTGATACCTGCATACCTGCTTTATACGATTCCATCCTTTCGGCTGAGTTACCAAAATGTTGCTTTTGTACAGTTTAATATATAGAGAAACGTGGCTGTTTTATCAAAGGCTTTATGCTGTATTATATGAATATGCATATAACATCTGCAGGTATGTGTTTCAGTTTCATTTCTGTACAGGGACGACATATAAATATATATATAAATATTGTTTAGGTACGTTTTTACTGTTTTAGTTGTTTCATATTGTTACTGCCATTGGTTTGAACCTTAAACATTGCTCAACAGGTTTTTTAAATTGCTCATTCTTAGATTATTCGATTGTCCAGTCGCAGTCGTGAGTGAGTTAAAGGTAAAGGATGCCTGAGGCATCAAAAACGAGACCAGAAGGAAAGCAAAGAGAATCATTTTCACGTCAGAGCAAGAGTTTAATGCACTACCTTTTTGTTGAGTGGTACAACTACATCTAGTTGTACGAGGCCTCTAGCACACTTGCACAACCTGTTGAAACAGGACATTTTTGATCCACTCTTGTCTTGTGTATTTTTTAAATTTATTGTTGTTGCTTTTTGGACCACAATGTGATTGTACAGTTAGGTTTCATTAATTTTGCTTGTCTGTGCTGCATATATTTAGTGTTTCTTGTATTTATTCCATTACACTATGCCTGCAATGTGCTGCTTTGTATTACAGAGGCATTCACTGTGTTGGATAAAAAAAAAAAAAAAAGAAAGAGAAAGGAATTCTATTTGTTTTACTTCCTTTGTGGCTAGGTATTATTAAAAGATGTATTGTCACGTGTTAGTATAATTTATGTTTGATATTTTGTACTGAACTCACTTTTTTGCTGCAGTCCTCAAATTATTTGCATTAATCACCTATTAGAGAGAGAGAGAGAGAGAGAGAGAGAGAGAGAGAGAGAGAGAGAGAGAGAATGAGAATATAAACAGTGACATGAAATAGTATCAAAGCTAACAGTAGCCTGACCAGGTTTAAGTTGTAACTGGCCTTCAGTGGTTATTAAGCACTACTGGAGAATGCTTCGTAAATTTAGTGAAAAATGCACTCTTAACTCATCTCGTATGGATCTGGGGTCAGAACAGTACGACTGTAGAATACATGGATTGATCATCAAGGGCTCAAAGTGCAGATTTTAGGTTTGTTGGATGCTTTTGCGACAAAGTGCGAAAAGATGCTGAAATGTTCAGATGTTTGAACTGTTCTGTTATCCTTGCATATACAACTGCTGTTCAGGACCATCTGATTCCATATCTCTGGTGCACAATATTAAACTTACTTGAATGAAACGTAATATGATGGCCTCTGTTCATAAAGGTTTTTACATGCTGGAAAAAAAATATGTATGTATGAACAGGTGCTGGTCATGTTGAGATCTGTGTTAAAGTAAAGCCTCATCACGATGTTCAGATTTTCTCAAAATGTGATTCCTCCTTCTTTTCTGTTGCTGAAATGTACAGGTGGGTTTGAAACCCCGGTGGTTTGTGCCATAACATTAAAACCATCTACCTGATATTGTCTAGGTCCCCTTGTGCCACCAGAGCAGCTCTGACCTGTCAAGGCATGGAGAATTTTTCAGTTGGTGCTACAGTAGCTTTTCTGTGAGATCAAACATCGGATGCCCATGACTCAACAGTTCATCAGTTGTCCCTCCTTGGAGCATGTCTGGTAGGTACTGACCACTGCATACTGGAAACCCCACAAGACCTGCCTGATATCTACCCTTCACAATTTGGCTCTTGTCACTGTTTCAGACTTGTCCATTGTTGCTCCATCCAACCTCAAAAACTGACTGTTCACTTGTATATAAACAGTTTACTCCCCTTGACAGGTGCTGTTGGAGCAGGATCATTGTTCATTTCCAGGAGTATCCAGATGCAGCCCTGCAGTACAGCACTCGGATCCATCCGTTCCTTACAAGTATGCCTCTAGTGGATCATTTTAGAATTGCATCCACAGTTTCCGGCACTTCCGAGATAAGTTTGTGTGTTTATAACAATATACTGTTGTGAAATCAGCGTACTTGTAAGGAACTGATGACCATGAGGGGCTGGCAGTGCTGTACTGCAGGGCTGCAGATATACCCTTCCTTTACTTTTACTCACCTCTCAGTGGTTTTAATGTTTTGGCTGATTGTTTTATATAACTAAATAAGCTTGTAATAATTTCAGTATGTATTCATACAGCTGCAAGACATTTCTGGCAGTGTCTGAAATTTAATCAGCCTTCAGCCGGATTGTAGTGTGACCTGCCTTGACATGGAATAGCGAACTGCAACATAATGGGCCCAAGAATTAGCCTATTTATCTCAAGCTCAGCTTTGGAGAATGAGCATGTCTTTTAGCCATCTGTTCTCTAGCCATGAATAGCTCCTTTGAGGAGATGAGGGTTTCCCACTTCATAACAGATCTAGCCCCCATTTGAAGCAGTTTGGCAAATGTGTTGAACTGGCCAGAGCATGAACATTTCACATCCTTCCCTGTTGATGAATCGAGGCAACAAAGCCAGTTTTGTCTGTGTGTATCAACACATGACTGCACAAGAAGTTGTAGGCAATGCTTGAGAGCCACAAAAAAAAGGAACTATTCGAGGAAGGTTGAGAGGGTCATGACCCAAACTGCTGAACTGCTGTGAAATATCCTTCAAAGCAGCTTTAGGGCAAGCTTTGTCTAACCATTCAGGTCTTCTGCGAAAATGAATGTGATCATTTTGAAATCAAAGTTAGTAATCAGTCCTTGATCTCTTACAGTCTCTGCTCGACCTTACCTTGAAGACTGACCTGCATACCAACTGGTCATTTGTAAGCTTCGCAGCACATCTTAACACTTCACTATACAAGACGGTATCACGGGGTACCACCAGTCCGTAAGTGCAGGTCCTTAAGCAAGCAACGACACACATAATGCAGATCAGTCATCCAGTGCCTGGCCTTGCCATCCTGCTGTCACGAGAACCACAAAAGCAGTCCTTAAACCTCAGCAGAAAGAACTGAAGATGATCTGCCACATTATAGAGCCACATTGATGAGGATGACTAAAGAGCCTTTCCACTATATCTGGTGAAAAAACGATAATAATCCCATCCCTATTGTGACATGAAGTGGTATAATCTTCCTTTGGGGATACTTTTCAACATCAGGGACAGGGTGGACTGATAAAAATGAAGGAATGGAAGAATGCAGCCAAAAAAAACACTAGAGTGAGGTCAAGTCTCAGAATGTCCTTGAGTGGCCCAGCCAAAGCCATATTTAACCTCATGAAACATCTTTGAAGAGACCATCTGATCTGGCATCTTGAGAAACCCTGGAATCCAGGTACACAAAGTGTGTAGATATGTAGAAAACAACTTGCTGCCAAAGGGGCTTCTACAAAGAACTGGATTAAGGGTCTGAAAACTGACTAAAATTTTTGATTTTGAATAACTTAAACTGTTATTTGTATTTTATTATAAAGGGTAATTTAGGGTGTTTAGGCTTAGGTTGATGGTACAACTGTAAATTATATCAATTCAAACTCAAAAAGCACAAAATGTTTTTAGAATCCATTGAATTTTTAGTATTTAATCTAGTCTAATGTTTACACTATATGGAATCACTATGGTTGTGTTAAATATTAAACAGTCATTAGTATTATGATGTGAATGTGAACCTTGTGGCTTTATTCTTTTGGCGATATTTTGGAAAAACTGCAGTCTGAAAATAAAACACACTGATTTTGATTTTTATTCAAAGTTAAAACCATGGCTTCAGTCTTGACCTTTGGCTTTCAAAAAATGCAGGCATGATGAATTGCATACATGTGTGGCAAACAAGTGTTGGTCCATTAGAACGATGTCGTAATAGCACTAGTGAGGACAAAAGTGAGTCAGAATCACTTGACTGTTACTGAACCTTGTTAAGAAAAACAGTGTCATTAGTTGCGCTGAGGTTTACAGATCATACAAACAAACCAACATCGATAAAAACGTGTATTTCAAAATGTTCTCATATCAAATTCATCCGCTAGCATGGTCCTCCGTCTTATAAAACGCATAATACATCATTGATTCCGTTTACAAATGGAATGATGGAAAAAGTGTAAACACTTATTTTGGCAGGTTTACTTGTTTCAAACCGGTTAATAAATAGATTAAAATGTATATTCTTCAGTAGTTCTATTTACAATAATCACCAAAATCTGCAATTACAGAAACATATAGTGAAGAAAAGAGTACACTGAGTTAAGTGTTATAGCATGGCTTAACAAGATGGAGATTTCAAGCGATGGTGGACATCCTGATGGCTATACCTACTGAAAGGCATTGTCATGCATGTAGTCTGCTACCCAAGTCCTCCATTCTCAAGCTATAAAATATCACTGCTTTGTCAGTATTGCTCCCCCCTCCCCTCCCCCCTTTTAACCCATTCAATCACTTAAGTCAAGAATCAAATGTTCGTATATCCGAGTTTGCCCCTTAAAACTGGAAGCGAGGAGGAAATCCCGGTTGTCAATGGAAACCAGTGAGAATGCTCGGGGAGCCTGGATGTTCAGCTCTTGGAAGTGAATGAACTGGCCTTTCTTGGCATCCCAGCGGTAGACTTGGGTGAAGGAGTAGTCGCTGCCCAGGATGGCGTACTGCCAGCTGGCCACGGAAAACGGTTGGAAGACCATGGAGCCTCGCGACGGCATGGTCTGGATCTCGTTGAACATGTTTCCGTCCCATTTCATCACCTTGGAGTCACCGATGAAGCGTGTCAGGCAGATGTACAGCTCACCCTTGACCTTGAAGTGCTTGACTGCATAAACATCCTCCATCTCAGGGATATCTGTGCGGCGGTCAAACAGCTTGGTTGTCTTGTTCCACTGGTAGATGACTGGACGCTGGGAGCTGCTGGATAAAATCAGGTGCGGCTTGCCAGAAATATCCAGGTACTCCACATCAGTGTCACGGTACCACGGGTGCAAAGACTGGTGAGAGTAGAAGCCATTGCCGTTCCACTTGTAGACAGTCGTGGAGCCAGCTTTAGAGCTGTCAGCGATGATGAAAAACGACTCACCGTCCACACGGAAAATCTCCACGTCGTTGGGTTTTCGTATTTTCAGAATGTCGATGTCTTGGATTTTGATGAACTTGTTGGCAGATATGTCTCTCTTGAAGATGTGTGAGCCACCAAAGAGCTGTGCTACGATGATGAACAGCTGGTTGTCAATCACCAGAGGTTTGCAGATGACTGTTGAGGTGCCTGGTGAAGAAACATGTACTAAGACATGTGAGATATGAGTTTGGTTACCAATGCTGAGTTGCTCTGGTTATGTCCCTACCTACAAATCTTCTCTAATGCTTGGTTAGATGTCCCCTTGCCTTAATGACTACACCAGGCACTAGAGGTCCTGTCCACGTGAGGACTTTGTCCTTCATGTCCACTGGCGCTGCATGGTACCTAGACTACTCGACCCTCCTCAGCTTTATTGCTTCTCTGTTTGGTACCTAGAAGGTACTGGAAAACAAACTAAGTGAGCAGAGTCAAGTAGTGTAGATACCGTAGTGTGGAAAAGCACCATGAGACCACAACTTTAGCACCCACTTTAATAAAGAGTGAGCTTATATAAACTGAGCCTGGTGGAGTCCTTAGTGACCGGATATAAACGAGGGGTCACCAACCCTGCTGCTGGAGAGCTACCTTCCTATAGGTTTCAACTCCAAACCAAAGCTTACATACCCCGTTCAGCCCATTACGAATTTCTGAAGGCAGTTATTAGTTGGATCAGATGGGATGGGTTAGGGACGAATCTAAGGTCTTGCAGGAATGTAGCTCTCCAGGAGCAGGGTGGGTGACCCCTGATAAAATGCTACTATAAACAAGTGGTCATTTAAAAAATGACACACAGCTTTCGTTTGACAAGCTTATTTTGGATTAAAACACAGACCACTCAATTCAGTGTTAATTAAAACTGCTGACTGATCATACTTACTTGTTATATTATCAAAATTCCGAAATTCCATTTGCACATGGTCCCATTCCATGAAGCTACATCTTCCAATGAAAGGTTGGGCAAACACCACATACTGGTCCCCACCAAAGGCAAACGTCTCCACTGAAATGGACTGGAAGTCGAGAGACTTCAGCAATGAAAAATCTGTGAAAACAATGAATTTTGTTCCAGTAATCTAACTCCTTAATCCAAGAATGCATCATGGCGTAGACTAGGGTTGCAGCAGTGTACCATGTTTTAAGGGTGTTGAAAACGCGTTGTACACACAAGTAACAGATACAAAGAAACAGCTGAAGAGGAAAAGGGCAGACCACAAAAACATTTTGGCCTGGAAGCCAGTGTTACCATGGCAATGTGTGTGCATGAATTTGGGAGGCAGAGCTTCTGAAGTAGTACTAAAGGAAGGGGTGTGGTTGTGGTGTTTAATTCAAATATCAACCGCTGTTTTTAAGAATAGAGCCCATTTCCTTTAAGGGTCATTGTAGCTAATAACAATAAGAAGAACATTTGTCAAATACTGTTTAAAACCATAAAACCTCGATACTTTCAGCAACATTATCATATTGAGAACATTTCACACTGTTGCAACCTTAGTGTAGATTACATGAAACAGGGAACTGACCTGTGGTGATACAATCAAACGACTGTGGAGTAAGATCATTAATTTTCTTTCCTTGATAAGGAGGAGGGCCATTGCAGTATATCTGGTCTACGGTTGCATTAGTGTGGTAAATCCAGTCTACCAGCCACTTCAGTTTGCAATCGCAGTTGAAAAGGTTCCCACGCAGGTCTCTGTAGAACACAAAATAGTGGCTTTATCAGATCCATTCTTTAAAAGGGTTTGGCATATCTGAACTTTGAATGATACATACACTTTCGTCAAAGCCTCCATTCCCTTAAAAAGGTCCTTCGGTAGCGACTCCAGGTTGTTGTTGGCAAGACTCCTGTGAGAAAATTTGAGAGAAACGAGGGAAAAAAATCAGTATAGAAAACTAAAGCTCTTTTACTCATTTATTAACGGCTGTTTATACACAAACACCTTTTATTTAAAAGCCTTTTTCTCTGCAAAGACAGTTTTTACTATAAAGATCACATTAGAACAGATGTAAAGAGTAACATGTATCAAATTTTGGTTCCAGATTTCTCTTGGACGCCCCAGCCAACATGTGGATGGATTCAGTTCTATCACCAGCTCATCTGATTTAACTTCATAAGGCACGGATTTACCAAACCAGATGTTCGACAACGAGTAAATAATACTGGACTCCCGTTAGGAGAGCTCTGGAGATGTTTAAATAGAAAGTGACGCAAATGAATACAAAGACACAAAGCTTTTTAAGTTTAACTGTCACAGTTATGATGCACATATTGGATCAGCATGCAGTGAGGCCTTTCACTCGATTAAGCAGAATTCTCTTGGTGTCTTGGGTCATGCTGTACAGAGGAAGGAGATGATGCAACAGGGCAAGCATTCTTATTCATTAATGTGATCCTAAGTATGGCTCTCAACTAGAGCTGGGCGATATGAGCTCAAATCAGTATCATAATTTATGGCTAAATTCATTACAATTCATGTTTTAAAACAATTTTTTTTTAAATTCATTCTTCTTTGGCAAAAGATGCTCAAGTTGCTCAGTTGGCTCTGAGTTTGACTTATCCATGATGCAGACTGGATACACTATGTTTTATGAAATAATTAAACCATCAATGAGCAAGATTATGACAATTAGAAGGTCTGGATGTTAGTTATGATTCATTTTCAATTAACTGTCAGTTGCTTCTTCCCATTTCATTACCAGTATATTACTCAGTGACAACAGCTGCCTCATGGTCTGCTCCAGGGGCAGCACTAGGCTTGGGCCTAGGCCTGTTTTTCCCACTTAGCAATGGTTTTCTTACAGCAGCTCAACCAGTCAGGATTCTCTTCACACCCTAAACCTAACACTCACTCACTTCCACCAGTGTTGAGCTGAGCTACAAGGAGTTGTCAAGAGCAAGCAGCTGACTTGGTCTCCTAATGCTTTTGTGGATCCAGTACTGTTTGACCTCTTCCTGACAGACTTCTCTTCAGTTTCCAAAGAGCCTTCTGATGCTTTAGGAAACTGTCCTCACCGACACTCTGGCTTTATCTCCAACTTCTCTAAAGGAAATAGCTGCACTTTTAAGGGACATAAAGGTCTGTCTGTCTTCCTTTGTTAGTTGCCTTTTTCTTGCCATTATAAAAGTGATCCTGACATGCACTATTGTTCAAATCCTGCCCTAAAGAGCAAGGGACACAGCCTGTGCCAGCTCTGCTTTTCCACCGTGTTTTTAAGTTGGGACACTTGAATTGTTTGCATTCGTTTCCTGAGTTTAATTTACTCCTGTTCCTACAGAGATGCTGCAAGTTGTTAACCAAAGACACGCCGCTGTAATCATGCAGAGCATGCAGTCGTGGCCCCGTTCGGCTCTACATCTTTAAAAATTCACAACGTGTCTTGAAGTCTGTTACGAAACTGGGTCAGGTAAACTGGGCAAAGACCGGTTT
This sequence comes from Acestrorhynchus altus, assembly GCA_034509495.1. Classification (NCBI taxonomy): domain Eukaryota; kingdom Metazoa; phylum Chordata; class Actinopteri; order Characiformes; family Acestrorhynchidae; genus Acestrorhynchus; species Acestrorhynchus altus. Next base: position 9,314,657 of record CM067525.1, on the reverse strand, counting down.
TTCTTGTAAAGGAAGGGAGTTGCAGGGGATATGTGCAATCGGTCACTCAAAATGATGATTAGCTAAAGTAATTAGGCTTCATGAAAGACAATTAGGCAAGAATAATATGAATGATTATTAGTTGTGTCAAAATGAAGTTGAATTAAGTGAGTTCATCTGGAAAATGTAGCTACGCATTAGGATGCCTACACACTAGAGGCTGGCGGAACGCACTCGCGTAATGTATTTCTATTAGGATGCTGCATCAGCTCTGTTGGACTTCAAACGAGCCTGTGTGTGGGTGGGGGGGCAAAAAGGAGCTTCATTGAGCATCTTAAGACTTTAAGTATTTCAACTTTTGCTGCAACTGACTCTGACATGGAGATCAGACATTAGAAAACAAGGATGGACGAGCAGGCAGACAACAGATGAAAATCAGATGTTGCACAACCGCTGGTCTGAAGTCATAATGTCATGCCAGTTGGAACACATATTGAAAATGATTATACGTAGAATGAGAACATAGCTGGTTGGCTAATATTACTGCAGGCCTCCTCTACGTCAGCCATGTACACGCCGTCCAGACGGACGAACCCTGCATGTATATGCATGTTGCGTTGTCTTGAGTGTAGACACCCTTAACGCATTTGACCACATTTGGCCCCAATTTCCTTCCATATTTCACTCCGTTTAAAGTGCCAAACACAGCATTGCTGGTGTCTCTCTCTCGTTCCCTCACTCGTTTCAGCACATACTTCTCTCCTTCCTCACCTCATTCATCTGGTTATCTGTTAAAGAGTAGTTAAAGTGGAAAATACAGCATGTAAAGCCTTTATCAGAGCAAACTCTGGAGATATGTTTAGGTTCACTAAACGATTCTATATCAATACACTATAAACTAACAGTTTCTAATAATGTGTGAAATATCTGTCCTGGTCTTCTAATTTCTTGTCCCCGCCCATTCCCAGCTGTGTCTTATTTGTAGCCCTGCCCAGTCACGATTGTGATCCAGAAGTGTCCTATGTTCCCCATCTGTCCCCTTTATCTCAGTAGGCCTTTGTCAGTCCATGTTAGTGTAACAGTGTATGTGTAACCGTGTTTGTGTAATGTTTATTGATTAAATCCTCAACCCCTGCTAGTACGTCCACCTCCCTAGTCTTGTCTACCCATTGACACTTCTTATATAACTCTAATTCCATTTTATTGATCTTACATTGGTTCATTTATTTTACACTGGAATTTCCATTATTAATAGCTTTGGCCTTAATGAAGATTAATCTCAGTTTGTAATAATACTCTATATCATACTTTTATAATACAATAAAAATAATTGATTCTGCTTAATCCAAATAGACATTTAGCGTAATTTACTGTTAAAATTCAGGATTCCGAGGATGATTCAGTTAAACTACTGACCAAACTATACCAAGAAATATGGAAAACAGCTCAATGGCCTGCAGACTGGAAGAGGTCAGTCTATGTCCCAATACCAAAGAAAGGAGACAAGAAAGAGTGTACCAATTATCACACAATTCCCCTTAAATCACACGGCAGTAAAACTAGAGCCTTACATCGAAAGAGAACTGCCAGATGTGCAGGCAGGTTTCAGGAAAGGCAGAGGAACAAGAAACACAATCACAGATTAACGCTGGATCTTAAAAAGCCCAGGAGTTCAGAAAAGAAGGTCAACATGTGTTTCCTTGACTACAGCAAAGGCTCTGACTGTGTGGAGAACATAAAATGATGGAACGTACTCAGGAAAATGGGAATTCCAGAGCATCTCATTATTCTAATGCAGAACCTCTACACTGATCAACAAGCTACAGTCAGGACAGAAAATGGACAAACAGAATGGTTCCGGTTAGACAAGGCTGCATACCATCACCATATCTGTTCAACCTGAACGCAGAAGTTATAATGATAGAAGCAGCAGTGGGCAAAGATGTCCAACTTTTCAGGATTGGTGGAAGAAACATCAGAAACCTTCGCAATGCAGATGACAACACTCATACCAGGAAGTCTGGAAGACTTGAAGCTCCTTAAAAAAAACACAGAGTGAAAAGCTGGGACTTCAGCTCAATGTGAAGAAAACTAAAGCCATGACGGCAGGAAACCATGCCTGCTTTACCACTGATGGAGAAGATGTGTAGATGTTGCGACAGCTTTTGCCTCCTCAGTTCAGTTAGGATCCAGAAATGTGACACAGATTTCCAAAACAGGACAAGGATGAAGGAGCTTGACAAGATTTTCAAACGTAAAGGTTTGTCTTTAAAAACAAAGATCAGAGTTATCTAGACAATGGTTTTCTCTGTGGTTCTGTAAAGTTGCAAAAGCTGGTCAATTAACAAGCAAGACAGAAGAAATGTAGATGCTTTGAACTTTGCTGTTGATGAAGACTTCTGGGAGTTCCCAGAATAGCAAAGAAGACAAACGAATGGATCCTGGACTGAAACCTAACCTCTTGGTGGAGGCTCAGATGGTCAGGCTGAAGCTCTCTTATTTTGGACACCTTATGAGAAGAACAGATTCACTGGGAAAGACCTTCATGCTTGACAGAATTGAAGGTATAAGAGGAAGAGGGCAACCAGCTACAAGCTGGATGGATACAATTCAGGGAATAATGAACCATCCATTTAGATGCCTGAAGACCCAAACAGAAGATTGGACATTATGGAGGAACACTGTCCATATGGTCGCCAGCAATTAATAATAATAATAATAATAATAATAATAATAGTTTAATCTAACTGATCATAATTACCACCAAAACAACTCAAACTAGCAGTTCTTTAAAGTTCAACATGTTCAAACATCTCTGTCTTGTTGGACAGACTTTGTGGCACAAACCTGTTAGTTTCAGTTTAACACTCACATGAACATTCAGGAAGATGTTTGCATCCTGGGTTATTCTGTGCTCATCATTGCTGCTCATTAACACCCCATTTTCAGGATGATTCAGCTCAGAGTCAAGGATGGACAGTGGCCTCTAGTGTCCAGTGTCCCTCTAAGCTCTTCACCCCACCCCAAAGAGGAACTTGGAATGTGGCCTGCTGCGTTCCCCGTTGTGAAGCCAATCAAGGACTTTCCATGGTCCTCTTCTTACATTTAAGCGACGTATTCACTGGCGTGTCACTCAGGAGCTCTCAACTTGAAACAGCAAAGTAACTTGTGGTTATATAACACTTTGTGTGTTACGAGAACCATCAAGAAGGAAAAGAAACAAATGCATCATCAAACATCTGCTGAGGCTTTGTATTGTTGCCAGGATGTGAGAATAAAGTGGTCTGGGTGGCTTCCAACACTCAGACTGTTTTGGGGAGCTGTTCAAATGAAGCTTGTAAGAGGAGCGATTCCAAAATGAAAATGAGCTGCAGATTTCGTGTCAAACGAGAATTTTACCCCTAAAAGTCCCTGGAAACGTCTTATTTTGCTGCTCTTTTCTGGAGCTTGAACCTCAAAACTCTTTAAAGAATCAAAGTCAGCCTCGGAATCAGTGACATGGTGCAAAACAGTCGATACTCACAAGTGAATTAGTGACTTGAGACCTCGGAAGGCGAAAGGTGATATGGATTTGATTTGATTATTCTCAATAAACCTGTGAAAAAGTGGAGACAAAAAAACAAACTCAATGAGATAAAAAGCTACCCGAGGGTAAACATTAGGGTTGTCCGAGTTTATTCAATGAAATCTTAAACGATTAAAACGTAGTCTAACGAACGCACGCGTGTTTACCCTCCTGTAGGTGGTGTGTATGTATATGAAGTCTATATCATAACAGTTTTGCTCCTCATCCCAATCTCCTCCCACGCAGCCTACATAACCCCTCAGTTCCACCACATCAGCACAACCAACAGCTTCGCACCCTCCACCTCCCCATCTCCTTCCCTTTCATCTCTCCCTGCACCTCGCCAGGGGGGCTTCGGCTTCACGTACCTACTCAGAAGGCCCTCTGAACTCCAGCCCAGTGAGACATGGGACAACCAGCAAAACTAGATCTAGAGCGGGCAGCCCAGAAGTCAGCAACCGGGCCACTCTTTAGGTAATTCCAGATTAAGATTTCTACAGTAATTACCGTATTTTCTGGACTATAAGCCACACCGGAATATAAGCCGCACTCGCAAAGTTAAAAAAAAAAAAAAAAAAAAAAAAAAAAAAAAAAAAAAAAAAAAAAAGGAAAATAATAACATATATAAGAAGAAAAAGCTGCACCTCATTATAAGCCGCATGGTTTAAAGCATGGAAAAAAAGTAGTGGCTTATAGTCCAGAAAATACGGTAAACTGTATTTGTCACAATTTCGCGAAAAGGCTGGTGAAAAGCAACATTAAAGCCTGAAAAATTGGCATTAATTTGCTTTAAAGCAATGAATTTGCTGATACCCGCAGAAACCTTGCTCATACATATTTTATATTCTGCTGCTCTCATAATACGTAACAGAGCCTAATGGATTTACATATTCCCATGTAATGAGATTCCCCATAACGTTACTATTCGACTTATTTTAATAGTATTGTCTTTATAATGATATAATACACAATTAATCAGCAAATGAACCACAATTATTAAAACAATCGAGGAGTCTAGCACATCTAGAAACAGTTGTTGTCAATCACCTCCATGCACTTTTAAGGAACAAATTAAGACTTACAGGTATTCCAGATGTGGAAGACCAAGGAAGGCATCCTCGTTTATGGAATCGAACATGTTGGCTGTGAAAAGACTGAAGAAATGACAAGCAGAGGGAAATTAGGAATCCTACTGGTCCTAATCCTAATGGCAATTCCTACAACTCCCACATCTTATTTTCCTGACTTTAGAACATTCCTACTGATTTATTCACCCAGAACAAATTACAGTGTACCGAGCAGCTACAGGGTTTGGACCACTGAGTAAACTGAACACAAATGGAGAACCATGGTCCTCAATCAGTGTTCCTTGTGCAATCATTTTGTCCCCATTTGTTGCAGCAGCCACCTCTGTTCTGGAAAGGCTGTACACTAGATGCTGAACACTGCTGTGAGGAGCTGATTCCACAAGTGCATCAGTGAACAGTATGTTCTTCCACTTCCATCTCATCCCAACCAGGTTGGATGGAGCTCCGTCACTCCAGAGAACACAACCCCACTCCTCCCCGTGCCGGGGGCTTAATACTAACTCTAGCCAAGGTCAGCAACAGACACGGCGCTTCCCATTCTACCGGCAATGCTTTTCAACAGCGATTACACAAGCTGTGCACACACACTTCACCACCAACGTAAGTCCTTCTGAGTGTTCCGATGTGAAATGCTTCATTCTTTGTCGAAGCTGAAGATGCCTGGTGTGTGTGGGGAACTGTGTCAGATGTAAGATCGTGACTTGAAGCCGTGTAGAATAGGGGAGGTCTTTACACACGTTGCCAAAATATGACGAACTCTGAGGACATGTTCAGGTACACAAAGCCATTTAGGATTATTGTGACAGGGACAGTGATCCTGGTTCATCTCCACCACTGTAATTAAATCTCAACCCAACTAAACCCAATCTAAATTTATCCCCCCTCCTTAAAAGAGCTTCCCTTTGGAGAGCACATCCACCCCCAGCAGGTCTCCTGCCCGCTCAGCACGTTAGTGGTATGTGAAGGCAGGGGTCACTAGGGGTGTGAGCAGAGCAGATGAGAAATCAGCCAGTCAGAGGCTTCTGTACTTCCTATGTTGTCACAATGGCCAAGAAGATAATCAACATTTGAAAGGTCACTGCCCACCTCGTTTGGTATATGTAACATATGGACATTTGATCTTCATTAGAAGATGCAAGAAAATGCAATTTTCTTGAGAAGAATAAAGGAGCAAGACTGAAGGTGCTTCTCTCCAAAGCATGTTGTCCTGAAGTCCTGATCTTTGTCTTTCTCAAATTCTAGCTCTGATGGGGTTTGTCCACAATAAGGGTTTCCTCCATAGCAACCAAACTAAATCTTTCTGGTGGTAGATGCTGTACTCTGACATCCACTGTGGTGAAGTTACCTGCAACCACCATGACATGATTTAA